>JACGDI010001138.1:214433-237517 GCA_014898725.1 Jacaranda copaia | reverse complement strand
TATATATATATATGTAACATGCAATATCCAAACAAAATACCCAATCTCACAAATGAAGGCTTGAAATCACGAACCGAAAGCACCGGGATGATCACCACGTCGAGATGAGGAGACTGTCTCTCCATCGCCGCCAAAAAATAAAACTTCACCATTAGATTGTTCCTCTTGTCACAAAGATTCCAACGCTACCTTCCATTTCCAATTCTAAGTAGTGTACATGTCGGAACGAGCTAAAAATCATCATTTTCTCCTTTCTTCGACGAGCTTCGATCACCACCTTGCCATCATCGGAATCACCATGCAAGGACTCCACTGTGATTCTCTCATCAAGAGCTTCGTAACCCTACCCTCAGAATGAAGAATGGTTGCCGGAAAAGAAGAAACCCGACAACCACTGTGACATACAATCCTCGGTTCTTCTCCATCCGCTACTACTCCACCATCCAGTTGGTGGTTCTAAGGTAGGGTAGGTATTGGTTGTGGTGAGGGGATGATTTTGGTTGGTTTGGAGTGGAGGAAAAAGCCGCCAAAAATGGCCAGAGATGGTGGTGAGGCTTTGGTGAAGAAGGAAGAAAAGAGAGGAAAAGGAGAAGAAAAAGGAAAGAAGGAAAAAGAAAGAAAAAAGAAGGAAAAATGAGAAAGAAAGGCCTGCCCGTTGACAAAATCTGATTTTTTCATTTTTCAATCAATTTTTTTATTTGTAAAATTTTAAATTATGAAATTTACCCCAAATTTTTAGAAAATAGCGATTAACCCCAAATTATTCAAAAGTATACACAATTAAGTCTACAAAAATTATAATTTGACCCACACAACTTTTAAAATAATTAAAATGTGAAATTCATAAAATTTTCAAATAACGATAAAATTTTATATTATAAATAAAATAAATAAAATTTTAGGGGTGTTACATCATTCTTTCCTTCTAACGATAACCCTAAAATTTTGATGAGTTTCACGATGATCGTGGACCTCCTTTACTTTTCTTGAGAGAATTGTTAAACTCCTTCAAAGTTTCTCTCACTTGTTAGGATTTGTATTGTTGCTGCTCTTGATGTATGGAATGAGCTTTGATCACCCCTTTCATATAGATGTTCAATAGGAGATTTCTAAATTGACTTGAATTTCTTCGATGGTTATCTTTTTGATAAGATAATATTAAATATCAAAAGATAACATCAGATACTCTTTGATTTGTTTGGTTCACATACATAGACATACCATATGTGACAACTTAGTTAGACTGAAATCCCTATGCCACACAACTTGATTAATTGGCCATGACACTTCATCTTTAACACTTGTCCATGTTTGATTAGAGCATAAAATAAACACTACAGTATCAATTAAAATTAACTATTTAGCTTTTGAAATTAAATTTAATAAATTCTAAGATATAAATAGAAAATTCTAAATTAATAACTGGCATACTATTTTACACATGTCACTTATCAATTGACCAAAATTAAGATGTCTACAAATGCCCCAACTTCAAGGCTCGGCAAAAAATGTGCCAATCACCCACCAAAGAGATAAGCTTGAAGTGTTTGAAATTTCTTTTCTTTCCTCTCTATTTCTTCGCCTACGTTTGCGACAAGAGCATCCTCTAAGCATTCCACGAGCTAAGGTGCCCTTCAACAAACATGCTACATACCGTCATCAAGAATTATCATCTCTTTATGGGATCTTCTTAGACTTTGTGGATTGCTAATATGTGGACATTTTTATGATGTAGCCCTCCCATCTGCCTATGTATGCAATAAAGGGATCAAGCCACAACATAGTTCAAATTAAACATCCTTTTGAGAGGGGCGCCATATGCAGTTTATGCTCATGCAGGCCACTTGTAGCATGGAGTATAAACTCATTCATCAAAGATCATATTTAACTTAAGTAGACATTTTATAGTCGTGTCAAATAGTCCACTTGAATTTAATTGACAATTTATACTCATGTCAAGGAATCTGTTTAAGTTTGATTTAATAGATAGTTGACACTCTTATCAAGGAGTACATGAGGAGACTTTAACTTAAATATTTTAAATAGTCTATGCTTGTATATAAGAGCATTATTGACAGTTTAAGGTTTTATTAAGGAGCACATAGGAAGACTTTAATTTAAAAATTTTAGATAATCTATGCTTGTATCTGGAAGCAATATTGATAGTTTAAACTTTTATCAAGGAGCACCTAGAATTTGGAGACATAAGCCTTGAACTTGAAGACTTGAGTCTTGAATTTGAAAACTTGAAGATTTGATTCGTGAAATTAGAAACCTGGAGACTTGAGCCTTAACTTGAGTATTTGGAGACTTGAGTCACGGATTTTGAAATATGGAGACTTAAGTCTTGAATTTGTTGACTAGAGACATGAGTTTTGGACTTGAAGACTTGGAGAGTTGAGCTTTGACTTGAATACTTGCAAATTTGAGAACTTGACTCTTGAATTTGAAAACTTGGAGAGTTGAATTTTGAATTTGAAAACTTAGATACTTGAGTCTTGGACTTGAAAATTTGATTCTTGGATTTGGGGATTTGAAAATTTTAGATAGTTTATACTCTTATTTGGGAGCATTATTGACAATTTAGGTTCTCTTATAAATGAGTATTTGTAATTTGAAGATGAAAATGAATTGCCCACAACATTGTCATCATCAGTAGTATTACTTGAGTCTTCTTAATTGTCAAAATTCATGCTTATTTTAATATTATGTGCATCAATTGCTAAATCTTCAAAAAGTTTTTGGTTTGATTGCTTGAAGTATATAGCAAAGACTCTAATGCATTCCTTGGATACACATCTCAATAGCTAAAGCCTTTGACAATTGATCTTTGTAGTTAAGGATCAAATTTCTCAAGCGATTAATGTAGTTAATGACACGTTTTTTTCCCACTATTGGGAGTTGGTGAGTTCAATCATACTCATTGTCTTTCAAGCGATGTAGAGATGATTGAGGAACTTTTGTTCTAGTTGCCCCCAATTATCAATGGAGCTTGTCTCCAAGTTAGTATATCAATCAAAGGCGTTGCTCTTTAATGATTGAACAAATTACTTTACCAAATGATCTCCAAATGTCTTAGTATTATTACAAGTCTTGATAAAATAAGCCACGTGCCACTTTGGATTGCCCTTGCCAACAAATTGCTAAAACTTTGGGGGTTGGTAGCCAATCAACATCTTCAAGTTGTCAATCATTTCAGTAAATGCTTTGAGTAAGTTATGAATGACTTAGAACTTCCTTCAAGCTTGTCTTTGATAGTTCCCATGATACACTCATTCAGTGGGTATATAGGAATTAGTCCATAAGTGGAAACTTGTAGTTCTTTTGTTGTAAACTTCTTATTTTCAGCTGACTATTTCTTTATGGATGTTTCACTTTTGTCCTTAGCCTCAATTTGTTTCTCCACCATGCAGTTGGCATCAAGATTGTCCACTTTGATCATTAATTTGAAAATCTGAAAGTTTCGTTCTTAGACATGCTTCGTGAGTCCTTTAATAGCCCTCGTCAAATTTGTAATTTGTTCTTTCAAGGTTGTAGCATTTGTCACCATCACCAACTCCATGCTCGATAAATTTGATGTTGAGTGGAGAATGGATGATGCAGATTCTTCCTTGAGTCTCCATCATCTTCATTCATATCAATAAAATGCGGCAACTCCTTTTCCATAATAAGCAACGGAGTTACTTTGAAATGATTGTAACTTCTTGGATATACTTGTGGTGATGTCAACACTTTTTTCTCTAGTACTTGAGGAATTTAAAGTAATAATTTTCAATGCAACAATCTTGTTGGTGGCAATTTGATACTTCAATTTTTATAAAGGAAAGAGATGAGAGATAGAGATGGTTTTACTCGGTGTGCCAAAATTGTATGCACAAATTTCTTTGTCTACAAAGTTGAAATTAGAAGGCAAGAAAAATTTGTATAAATAATTGAAATTAAAACTTATTAATTGTGGATTCAATGTCTAATTTGATCTTCTAATTCTTTCATTCCAAATATGATCTTGAAATTTTGATGAGTTCCACCACGAATGCTGTGGATCTCCTTTAATTTTCTTGAGATAATTGTTGAACTCCTTCAAAATTTCTCTCACTTGTTAGGATTTGTGTTGTTGCTGCATAATGTGTGTAGTGTTTGATTACCCTCTCTATATAGATATTTAATGGGAGATTTTCAAATTGACTTGAACTTCTCTGATAGTTATTTTTTTAAATAAGATAATATTAAATATTAAAATATAATATCAAATATCAAGAAATAATGTCAAATATCTTTGATTTAATTAATTTACATGCATAAACATAGCACATGTCACAACTTGGTTAGCCTTAAATTGCAAGGCCACACAACTTGATTTGATTAGCCATGACACTTCATTTTTTACACTTATCAATATTTGATTTAAGTACAAAATAAATACTATTGTATTAATTAAAATTAGCTATTTATTTTTCAGAAATAAATTTAACAAATTTCAAGATATAAATAGAAAATTCTAAATTAATAACTAGCATATTATTTTACGCGTATTACTTTTCAATTGACTAAAATTAATATGTCTACACTATCAAACGAACTTATTTATCTCAAAACATTTTTCACCTACATGCAAAAACAAAAACAAATAACCTTCACATTCCTCCATCCCACTTCCCAAAATACCTTTCACCAAAATATTTTTCCTAATTCATCCAAAATACAAACAAATAAAACCATACTATTTTTATACAAATCATAAAATAACTCATTTTGATAGCAAATTATCTATGAAAATATATTAAAATAACTCATTTTTATAAGAATAAAATTAATTTGTCCACATCATTATTATATAAAAAACATACTCAAAATATGATTAAATATTATTTTACTTTATATATTTATATATATTAAATTAAGCAATCTATTAATCGTCTCTCCCCCCAACATCCAAACAGAATTGGCACTGAGGAGCGTGCAATAAAAAAGAAGTACTTCTGGTGTCGACATCCTAATCAGTCATTCTGATGTTGCCATCATTTTTAATTCGGCGTGTGGAAGGGTTCAAACGTTCAATTCGAAATCAGACACTTGTGTATGAAAAGTCCAATCCTTAACTACACAACGACGCCCCACACCTGATTGACTATCTCCAACGCTTAGGTCAGAGAAATATTACCTTGTCCTAAGAAATGCGAGGATATTTGTGGTGGTGGTGCAGTAATGAGAAAAGAAAAGATGCGATATTTTTTCAGGAGAGACCCCACTTCAATGTTTGTATCATTATTATGCCATTAGCGTATTAGCGACTGCATTAGTAGTTAAATTAGTAATAAAATGCTAAGTTATAGCTAATTATATATTAAACAATAAAAAAAAATTATTTTGTCAATTGTCATCCTACTAATTTTTATAAATTAATTGTAAGAATAATATTTGAATTGTCATCATTTACAAATTTAATAATGACAAAAATAGTGTTTAACTAGCCACCATTGATAACATCTTTTTTAAAATAATTTAAGTAAATATAGCTTAATAATAAATTAAATGACCAGTAGTCTAATGGTATAAGTTAGGAGGTTAAGGGTTCGGAATTTAATGAACACAAAATTCATTATGTGTGTGTTCATATAAATGAAAAAAAAAAAACAAAAAACACAGCCAGTTTGAATAGGGTTAACACAATAAAATCCTTCCTTGATGCTGACTCACCCTTGCTCTGTTCTGAAAGTCTATGGCATCTGTTGTGGTACGACAAATAGATATCATATAATTGGTGGACTTGACTTTGGAATTTCACAAATGTGAAAATCGGATCAAAGGGACCCAGTCACTGAATAAAAGAAAGCAACTAATAACAATTTCAGAACCCCTATTTGTCTCCGACGATCTCGAAGTTTAACAAGAACGTAAATTTTATGAATGATTGAATGCACACTACTAAAAAAATGCTGTTTTGCAATGAATTTTTCATACCAAAAATTTTCATTGTAAAGTTTTAAAAAATTGAAAAAAAAAAAATTTGAGATAAATTTTTCAATCGCAAATGTCAATTTTTGTTATGAATTTTAATCCATCACGAAAATGCAATATTTATGATGGAAAAATCCATCGCAAAAGTGGAAAAAAAATAAAAAAATCATTTACGATGGAAATTTTCGTCTCAAAAGTGGAAAAAATAAAAATAAAAAAAATCATTTGATCCATCGCAAATTATCGAATGGAAAATCCATCACAAAAATGCAATATTTATGACGAAAAAATTCATCGCAAAAGTGAAAAAAAAAATTAAAAAAAATCATTTATGATGGAAAATTTCATCGCAAAAGTGGAAAAAAAAAATCATTTAATCCATCGCAAATTATCGAATTGGGGAAATTAAAACCCTCATTCATTATTTCCCCACCCACACAAATGTTTGAAAAATAATTTTTTTTTCTTCTCCTTCCCCTTCCCCTTCTTCTTTTCATTTCTTTTTAAATGTTAAACCGCTGGCCAACTACTGCAGGTGCATTGCTAGCTAGCTAGCTTTTGGCTGCCGGTGGCCAGCCAGATCTAGCTCGCAGAATATTATTTTTTATTTTTTATTTTTTAAAAAATTAGTTTTAATTTTTAAAAATATTAATACTGTTGTTTGTTTAATGTTTCAAGTTTGGAGAATTTATATTTTGTTCTATCTTTATTAATTATGGTAATTCTCACAATTATATTAAAATTTGATTATGTTTGATTATATTTTAGTTAAAATTTGATTACGTTTGATTATGTTTTAGTTAAAATATTTGATTATATTTTAGTTATCTCCATTATGCTTTAGTTAATTACTCAAGTTAGTTAAAATTTGATTTATGTGTTAGTTAAACTCAAAATGATTTATTTATTAGTAACATAATTTGGTTTAACATAAATAATAATATATATTAATTAAAATTTGTGGTAAATTTATATTCATATTAAATGTTATATTTGTTAGAGTTATGTTTTTATTTAAATTAAAAATTTTATTAGACTTTTGGGTGTAAATTTTATGGTACTGTATATTGAATTTATTATATTTTCAAATTTTAATTTAATTTATGGAATTATGATATATGATTAAATATATGCACTTGTAACATGAGCCTAATGTTGTAGGCTATTTCAATAGTGGTGGATATCTTCTGTAAATGTTGAGTTGTGTGGAGCATTTAGAGGTAAATTTGCATACTTTATTTTGATTCTATATATTTTTTTAGTACAATATATTAGAAATGTTTAGAATTGGTGGAAATGCAAAAAAGAATGGATTGTTGGCAGAAGGGGTGGAGCCTTCTCATTTGTTGTTGATTGATTTGTAATTGCTAACATGATGATAATGGGCATAAGGGGAAGTGTTTATGTGTCATTATGTAATATGTTTACAAATATTATTAATTATTTTCAATTGAAATGATGCTACTCATTATGTTGAGTCTTCTTTTTTGGGCAATTTGAATTTTATTGAAGGTAAATATATGTTTGTCCTCTTAGAGAGATTTTTTTAGAAGCCCATGAATGCGATTTGGGAACGTGCCAATGAATACAAATATAGCTAAAGACAAAATCACTATTCCTTTTCATAATTTTTGTGCACAAAAAATTCCAAATTTACATATCCAAAAACAACAATATAAGTTTCCTAAGTTAAATCATGTCATACTTAGGGCTGTGAATTATATGTTTGATTAGGATTTGAGTTATATGTTGAACTTATATTAAATTATATGTTGGTTTATATTGGATGTTTGTTTAATTATATTGAATTGTGCGGTAGATTTATATGTGTTTAAATTATGCATTTATATTGAATTATATGTTAAATTTTAGATTTTATTAGATTTATATGTTGTAAATTATATATGCAATTAGGATTTAAGTTATACATGGGATTTATATTAAATTATATGTTGGTTTAGGATGAGATGCATGTTTAATTAGATTGAATTATGTATTAGATTTATATGTGTTTAGATTATGCATTTACTTTGAATTATGTGTTAAATTTTGTTAGATTTATATTTTGTGAATTATATGTACGTTTGATAAGTATTAGAGTTATATGTTAGACTTATATTAAATTATATGTTGGTTTATGTTGGATGTGTGTTTGATTATATTGAATTATGTATTAGATCTATATGTGTTTAGATTATGTATTTATATTGAATTATGTGTTAGATTTTGTTAATTATATGTGCGATTAGGATTTGGGTTATATGTTTAACTTATATTAAATTATATGTTGGTTTATAAAGAGATGTATATTTGATTATATTGAATAATGTGTTAGATTATGTATTTACATTGAATTATTTGCTAAATTTTGTTAGATTTATATTTTGTGAATTATATATTTGATTTGGATTTGGATTTATATTTTATTAATTTTGTGCTCAATTATGATTTGGTTATGTATTGAATTTATATATTGGTTTATTATGTTGAATTATCTATTAGTTTAGTTTATGTTTCTATTTTTTATTATTGTAATTTTGTTTTTATTTTAATATTGCAAACTTGGATATCTCAAGGCATTGAAATTTAGTATAAGCCTTGTAAGATAATATTTTTGGCATTATTTTGTAAATTTTATATTTTAGTTAGAGCTTGATTTATATATTGAACAATTTTATATTATTGGGCCTGATTTTTATTGTGATATAAAATTATTGTGATTTTATGTAAAATAATATTTAAATATTAATACAAAGAATTATTGATATTGGATAATTATAGATTTTAATTTGATAAAATGTGTATATTTTTTTTAAACATAACTTCTTAAAATTTTGATTTTTTTAATTATAATTACCAAATTTGCAATGGATTTTTTCCATCATAAAATCTATCACAAATTATTGCGATCAAAGATTTTGCAACGGATTCTTTGCATCGCAAATGCCAATTTGCGTCGGATTTTTGGCAAAATCCGTTGCAAATAGGCATTTTTTTAGTAGTGGAAATTAATGACCTATTTATCACTTAAAACTTTAAAAATAGTATTCACCCAATTTCGAAACAGAAGAGCTAGATATATAAACATGGCCTAAATTTTTTAAGTATCTGAATACAAACTTCATATTTACTGTATCATTTTGTGTTTTTAATTAATTCTCAAGATGTGCATTTAGTTCAAGTGGCAAGTTTTGTGAAAGCTGTGTATAAATTATGCAAGTCGTGTTATTATAACATGACTTTATCATATGTCACGATGATAAAGATGTCTAAATTAAAAGAAATATATATTTTTTATTTTTTGAAAAGTTATAGAGCTGTCTTCTATGTCCTCATTCATACATCTTGAATCTCATAGATTAATGTCCAAAAGAGGAATTTATTCCTTTTCTCAACTTGATTAGTGTAATAAAGACTTGCTGCATTCTGATATAATGTAAGGGTGACTTCCCAACATAAGAAGGGAAAAGATAGCTTAGGTGCTTAAGGGAAGTGTCGTTATGATTGCAAGCAACCAAGTTATGGTAGCCAAACCAAGCATATTTTTCACAATAAGGCAAAAATAATTTAGGGTCTAAGATTTTTTCAAATACTATATTTTAGTACTAGATACTGAGACTGTAGTATTTACTATAGTATTTAATAATCATGCAATGGTCAAATTAAGACAAGTTTGACTTAATCTCTTATGTACTAAGAATGGTACAATGAATTGAAAAAATAAATGCTGCCTTTTTAGTTTTATACGGAAGTCATCTTATTCTGTACTTATTTGATGTGTTTTTGTACTTGATTTTCCTTTGGTTGAATTTACCTCAATTTGATGGGCGAAACAATATATAAGATCCTCTAATATAATAAAATCATGTTTTCTTTAAGTAATAATGATCATGATGTATGTGTGCAAATGATTCGTATACAAATACCCATATTCAATTACTTGTGTTTTGTTCATACTAATATAAATCAGTGATTAATGAGGTAAATGTATCCTTTCAACACCATCATTGAAAACCAATGAACCTGCCGACTATATCAATCATAGGACTATAAATCATGCTTTAATAATCATATAATGGCTATATTAGGACAAATTTAACTTAATCTCTTATGTACTAAGATTGGTAATGTAAATCGAGAAAAAAATACCTCTTCTAGTTTTATGTACTTGATTTTTCAAGTTTTGTACTGAATTCAGTTTACTCTGTACTTATTTGACATGCTCTTGTACTTGCTTTTCTTTTGGCTGAATTTACCTCAGTTTGATGGGTGAAACAACATATAAGACTTTGTAATATACTAAAATCAAGTTCTAGTCGTGATTGTACATTTGCAAATGGTTGGAAACAATTAAACAAAAAGCACCACATCCATTTGTCTTCTCATTCATACTAGTATAAACCATTATAAATTAGGTAAATGTATCCTTTCGGCACCACCATCGAGAATCAATGAACCTCTCATGATTACATCAATCCTAGGACTAATAAATCATTGATTAAATAATCAATGATTTATTAGTCCTAGGAATGATGTCGTCATGATAGATTCATTGATTTTCGATGGTGGTACTAGAAGGATACATTTACCTCATACACTAATGATTACACTAATATGAATGAGAACTCAACTGTTTGGATGTGGGTTAATGTTTCCAATTATTTTTACACGTACTATCATGATCATTACTTCAAGAAAATATGATTTTATTGTATTAGGGGATTTTATGTATTATTTCATGTGTAGAATTGAGGTAAACTGGGTCAAAGGAAAAGTAGGTACAAAAATATGCCAAATAAGTATAGAACAAGGTAAATTTAGTACAGAAATGCAAAGATCCAATTTAAAAATCCCAAAACCCAATATATATATATATATATATATATATTTTGATGATTTGTAGTATCATTCTTAGTACATAAGCGATTAAGTTGAATTTATATTCCCAACCACTTTTACACGTATTATTATGACTATTACTTCACGAAAATATGATTTTATTGTATTAAAAGGTCTTATGTGTTGTTTCATGCATGAAATTAAGGAATATTGGGCTAGAGAAAAAGCAAGTTCACTAACATGTTAAATAAGTATAGAACAAGACAATTTTAGTGTAAAAATACAAAGATCCAGTACAAAAATTCCAAAAATCAGTATTTTTTTTTATTGATTTGAAGTAACATTTTTAATATATAAAGGATTAAGTTCAATTTAACATGAAAAACCAACGTGTGATTATTAAACTATGATTTATTAGTCCTAGGACTAATATAGTCATGAGAGATTCACTAGCCTTTGATGATGGTGTTGGACATATATATATATATATATATACCTCATAATAACAATAGTATTTTTTTAGAATATGATATTCAATGTGAAAGCAAAAAACAACTGACATGATTGTGTTGAGGCTACAATGCCAATGTTGCAAACATGGTTCTCAGCTTGCTATCAAGAGGTACAAGCATTTTGACATTGGTGGAAATAAGAAGGGCAAATAAATAATTAACGAATTCAAATACATAATAATTGTGAAAAAAATATTGTAGTGTAAGTACTTAAATGAATAGATTTAGTATTGAATATAAAATAGCTAAGTATTGAATTGCGTAAATAAAGTATTTTTGTAAAACAAATTGCATATAACTAAAAAAATGCAAAAATGTACTACTTATGACTCTGAAAGTATACTAAACAATTAATATAGTATGAAATTCAAATATACAAGCAAGCAAGCCAAATTGCTACCAAATTTGCAATGCTCTCATAGAAAATTCAGGATTCATTTCTTAGTACAAGGGTAAGATCAGCAATATTCATCTGTTAGAGGAACCCCTTTGTTTGCCAATTTTTAGAACACCTTTCTTGTAATCAAGTCCTTCGCACTCTTAATATTGGGATAAACATAGATTACATAAGGCTCCACATTTTGCAACATTTCTGTTATCCTTTTATTTTCATTCACAAATACCTCATTGAATATTTTCTTCATTCTCAAATAGCACAAAACATTTTGAGAGTGTGAAGAAACTACCAAACTTGAAACGTTTAGTCCTCTTTTATAACTGCAATTTCTTTCGAATTACCCAATTCTCGTTGTTCTTCCTCTTCTTCAAAACCACCTCTTGGATGTAGTTTAGACCCGTTGCTGGCGCCTCCTCTGTGGCATGACTTCTGATTGCTTTTTCGAAGTAGTAAAGAGAGAGGAGAAGCGACAAGGAGAGGAAACTTCTTCACTTTATTGTATTCTTGAGGTCTTGGCAAGAATAGAGCACATACCAAAGAGAGAGCTATGAACAGAGAGATTGAGAAGAAAATTGATTTTTCTATAAATAATTAAAAAAAATTAAAATGGGGGCATTTTTATCAATTTAAGTGGTTAGGGAGCGAACTCAAAAAATAAACTTGAGATAGAAAGTCAAAACTTCAAAGTTGATGAGTGATGACTTATTCACAAAATGTAAATAAATTTGGGTATTTTTAAATAAGATCCCCTTTAATTAATTCTCAAGATGTGGATTTAGTTCGACCGGCAAATTTAGTGAAGCTCGTGTCATTATAACATGACGTTATCATATGTCACGATGATAAAGATGTCTAAATTCAAAAAAGAAAAATATTTTTTTCCGGAAAAATTGTGGGACTGTCGTCCATCTCCTCGTTCATACGTCTCGAAGCTCATAACTTAGATTGGTGTCCACCAGATGAATTTATTCCTTTTCTCAACTTGATATTTCAACAATAAGATACAAAGCAAAATTTCAATTTAGATGTTTATGTTACAGGAGAACAGGGGAAGTTTTATCTCTTTTTTGGTCTTTCCATGAAATACCACAAAGAAAAGTCTGTCAGAAATCAGAATTCTCTTTGAAAGTTTCATTTCATGTTAAAACTTTTGATGCTGAATTATCTGAGAATATGAAAAATCCCTTACTTTTCAAGAAAAATTTCATCCCTGCTTTCAAATATTTATTCCCTTTCCACAATACTATACGCTCTAATTACAATGCTATCCATTATAGATTAATCATCAACCACGCATAAGCCCATCCTTTTTATGCATAGTTTTCATCAATGGGTTCTTCCATTTTAAATTCAATATTTTATTAAAAAGAAAAAGGAAAAAGAAAAGTTTACTATGCTCTGTACATCATGCAAATCAAAATCAAAATCAGCAAATGACACAAGAATTTGGATTCTCCTCGGCACTGTAGACACGGTAGCACTGTGTGTAATAAGGATTGTATCTCCTGTAAAGCTCCAGAAGCTCAGCTATTTGTTCACTTTCCGTCTTCTTTTTATCTTCCTTTTTATCACCACCATCTTTTTTCTCGGTTTCCTTCTTCTTCTCAGGCTCTTTTGCTGGCCCTACTGTCAGCAATTCTGTGCACCAAGATTTTCTCAACTTGCTCACAACTTGAACTGGATCAACTTCCCCAACTACTGTCAGTTTCTTCTCATTCATGTTCATGGCAAGAGATTCAATCCCTGAATTGTAAATTCATATATATGTATATATACATGTCGTCAGTTACAAGAATTGAAGGGCATATCTTTAAGATAGAAGAAAATTCTAGAAAGTTGAGCACCTGAAAGGCTAGAAACAGCTTTCATGGCCTTCTGTTTCTCTTTTTCATCTCGAATCTCTAATTTTAACACCAATTTCTGCAGGACAAAAAGGGCCAACAGAGTATGTCAAAAAGCTTCTCAACAGTGGAAAATCTTGAGACTCCAATTTAAGGATTGAACAAAAGGACAAGAATCTAAAATATTTCACATTAAGACCACTTTGATCTTTTATTGTATTTTGTATTTTGTATTTTGTTTTCTATTTTAACTTACTCAATACATAATAAATGTGTTTGGTTTCAAATTAATTATTTTTTTAAAACAAATATTTAACCGATTTGACATATATATAATATGAAATATGGTATCAAACATATAATGGAAAAAATAAACGATTTAAATTATAGAAAAAGTTAAAAAGAAAACTTTTGGCTCCTGAAGGCCCACGTGATCTTTCACATAAGTTTCAAGAGTTCAAGATGCTAATATGTGTTAGTAGTCCCTATTGGGCTAGAAGAGAAGCAGAGAATCATAGAACTGCGATACAAATATTCGTAATTTCATGTAAATTTACATGAAAGTTCCAAGAACAGAATATAACATAACCAAATAAGTAATTGCTTCGTTTTAGATTAACAAGAGAAAGGGAAGGGAATGAATTTTTTACCTTTGTCATCTCTGATAAGTTGAGAAATATTCTTGATTGGGAACTGAAGAAGGAGAGCTTAAGAAATGCAAGTGAAATTGCTGGGAATTGAAGGGTGCGATGTTTAGAGAAGAGACGATGTTGATTTATTTATGGAAGAATATGGGAAGGGAGAAGGTGATGTGAAATACCTTGGTAGACGTAAGGGAGCAGGACTAGTCTTTTAAATTAATGCAAAAATCAGTCAACTATTAGAGGGAAAGTGGGAGGGGAGCTGCTTGAATATTCCACTCGTCTAGAGCCAACCAAGACTTGTTCTCCCTTGGACAATCAAAAGGGCCAAAGCCTTTTTGTAATTGTGGAATTCCATTCGTCATATTTTCATTTGAATATTTGGGTGGGCCGGGTGCGGGTAGGGAGGAAAGGACATGCCGGAAGAAAAAAAGGGTTTTTCTTCGGCCTCACGTGTCCCTATCTTAGAAAATAGTTGTTAAGAATTAAGTGGCAATATCATTATTTTAATGAAAAATGGAAAATGAAAATAAAAAAGAAAAATAAATATTGCAACAAAAAAATAAAATTTTATGTTGGGACATCCGGCATAAGAGTTTAAGTTAGGGACGAAAGGACGAAAGGGGTGCTACTTTCTTTACTAATGGAATGGTAAAGAAGGCAAGTTTTTGGGTTATTATAAGGTTGTGTTTGTTTTGTTGGATTGATAATCCTTGAAGATCAGATATATGTTGAATAGATTAATATTTTTATTTGATTTGAGAAATACTAGTTGAGATTGTTGTCATTATAATTTTATATTCTTGTTTGATGTGGTGAATTGATCAATATTATTATTCCTCTTTCCATAATTGATCTCATCTTCTCTGTTTTTAAATCTTGAATTTAGATGAGTTAAGTGAGAGACATGACTGAAAATTTTAATGATATTTGAAGTGCTATTGCCAATCGCTAGTCACAACCCAAGATTTGATTGGTGCCCATTCCCTAACGTGGTGAGCCAGTGGAAGGTAATTGCAGCTCGACCTGACACTCTAATATCCAATGCCACATATGCTACCACGTAAGCTTAACGAGCTTCATTCTTATCTATTATACTTATGAAACAAGTCTTAAGGAGTTTTGGAATTACACATTAAAACAATCATAATTATCGATAATCTTCCACAAAATCCGTCATACACAAATAATTTTAGTTGTTTGGGACTCCAATTCTAAAGCCTTCTAAGAATTAGTCCAAAATTCATCCTAGGTTTTTTTTGGCTAATTCATGTGAAGACTATGACGTAACTCTATTTCATTTACTTCTTAAGTTTTGCATCAAATCCTATAGAAATTATGATAAAAATTGTCTCTGAAAAAAATTTAAAATTTTAAAAAATCAAAAAATAAAGCAGATGAGTTGGCCTCAAAGTGTACCAGAAGACGAACCTTCATACATTATTATTGTTCCTTTGACAAATACGGGTGTTTCGTTATAGACTATGATAGTAATATAATACATGTGGACTCTGGTGAATTTTATTTTCCCCAATTATATGCTTTTTCTTTAATTATTTTTTCAAGATTAACTCAACATTATATGCTTGATATGTATGTGTAGTCACTTTGATATTTTAAATTATGAACAAAAATATTTTACTCCCTTCAACCAAAAAAAAAAATTTATTTATTTTAATCTTATTTACTTTTGATGTATAATTTAGTTATATGTTATGTAGATCTACTACATGTGTGTGTGTGTGTGTGATTAATTTAATTATGCCGGCATATTATATTGTTGTTGGTAGTAGAGTTTGATTAATTAAATCCCACTTGAACAATTAATAATAGTTGAGCCCCGCTGGCGCTGTGCATTACTTTAACAGTTAACACAATATGAACGAGCAGAATTTGGCTGACTGTAAATAAAAATAATAAAATCGGCTAACATAACAAATGGACAAGGACTGATCAGTGACTAATTTGAAATAGACTTTTGATTACATCAACGTTGGTGACGTCATCACACTGAATAATTTATTGATTTGGATGAAGATGGCAAACAGTATCTTCCCAGAAAACCCAGCTAGATAAGAATCGGAGGTAGGAAGAGTGACGTACGTATTAATATTATGGACAAAATGTCATTTTAGTTCCAGGTTGGAGCGAGTGGGAGAATGGTTCCTGAACTATATTTCCTCCAATAATTCTTCTGGCAATAAATTCATATATACATATGTGTTTATATATATTTATCTTTCGGACATTTTGTTAAATTTATTACTTTAATATAATATAAAAAAATATAATCCTATTAAGGCACATTTGTATTGCTAGATGGGGCTTGATAGATTATTATATCAAGCCCCATTAGGTGATTAGTTTTGATGAATCAAGCCAAAGATAGATTATATGTGCACGGTCTACAATTTATATAGCTTTTGATAAATAATCTTTCATATTTAGTCCAAATTATACAATCCATACAAATGTTGGGAAAAAATAAATTAAACTTTGATACAAAAATGTATAATTTTAATCCCTAAACACAATATTGTCTTATTTTTGACATTATAATTTCATTGAGCCATTATAATTTTATCAATTTTATTCATATGTCCAAATGAGGCCTTAAAGTTTTAGAATGACATTATTAACCACATAAAATCTTATTTGAAAAAGAAAATCTACAATTAAAAATTTGGGCAGTGTCATTTGCAAAGTCCATTTTCACATTTTCTACTACTTTAGAAATGAAATACATCACTTTTTATATATTTTCATTCAACATTATTTTCATTTTCTTTTCAAAATACATTTTCTAATAACCTATATATCTTCTCTTTCTTAAATATATATATATATATATATTCCACTATTTCTATCTCTCTCCACTTACTATTTAGTACTTTTTCAATAATCTATTCAAATATAAACTTATTTTCACTAACTAACATTTCAAATTTTAATAATGATAAAAATAAAAATAAAACCAAACATGCTTTGTTGAAAATACCTCTCGTTAATTATTTTTCAACAACTCATTCAAGTGTATATTCATTTACTATACATTTTATTGATACAATATCTAAAAATACATTTCCCATAAACATATTTGCCAAAGCCAATCAATATGAGTCCAACCAAAGGAAAGTTGGAATTTTATGCAGATTATTGGAGTTGAGTTCCCTTTGATAAGACTGTGACCATGTATGCATTACAAGCAGAGGTGCAAATAAATTCGGTCGAATTGCGAGCTCAACAAATCGAGTTTAAATAAAATTGAATTGAGTTTAATCTCTATTTTGAGTCGATCTTAAGTTACTCATATTTAGGTTCAAAGTTCAGGAGCCATCTCACAAATTAATATATTAACTCTTACATTTAATAAATATATATTCGAAGCAGATATTAAACAGATTGATATGTATTTGCCATATCTGTAGCCTTTTACAATCGAATATCTATTAATCAAATATAAATAAATAGATGCAAATAAATTTTGTATAAATAGATACAGAAGCAAACAATAAATGAATTTTTGAATATCCATTTACAATCTTACCCACAACAATCCACCCCTCGGGTCAAATTTGACCATGGTAGCAGTGTTTGAAAAATTGGATCATTCATTAAATCAAAAAACTTATTGATTCATGGTTCATTGATTCAACCGTTGTTCGACTGTAATGGAACCATGATGTTGTAACTTCGAAATATATATATTTATATTATATATATTAATTAAAAATTAATAAAATACCAAAATATAAAATATAAAGAGCTTAAATGATATTGTCTAACAATCCAATCCAAATTTCACAATTCATATTATAAATGATCATAATAATTTAAATATATCAAGTCTAAAGTTTAAAGTTGAGAGTGTGTAAGTTAATTCTAAACTCTACACTCTAAACTCTAAACTAAGGCTTTTTTTCACTTTTAGAAGGTTTGTGAAGTATACCTTAGCTTTCAAACTTTTTACTTAGACAAAAAAATAAAAAATAAAAAAAATAATTTCATTAAAAATTAAATTAAAAAATTGGTTCGGTTCAATTGAACTATGAATGGTTCACCAGTTCATCGATCTGATTGGTCAGTTTTAATGATTTTTACAAAATATGGTTTTTTTTTTTAGTTTTTTGATTTTTTGAGAAAATTGGACATGTTCGTTGGTTGGTTGACGGTCCGACCAACCGATCCAATCCAATCTGATTTCACTACAAGAAAATTGATATTTAGTGGCATTAACTTGGTGACATTTTATAATATAATGACACAAAAAAGTATTATAATAATAGTTGTAAAAGAATGCCACATAATTTAATGTTTAATGTCATTTAATTATTAAATAACAGATAAAATAGTAACATTTGATTAAAAATGCCAAGATAAATGTATTTCAAAGACATTTAAGTAGTGCCACTAATTGTTTTTAGAAAAATACCATTAGCATGTAGTTATAGTGTTATTTGAAGATACATATCATAAGGTATTCAGTGGTACACACAAAAGTAATATAGTGATAGTCATAAAAAATATGACCATAATAAAATATTTAGTGGCATTTAATTATTAGATGATATATAAAATAGTGACATTTAATTGAAAATGCTAACAAAAATATGATTTAAAGACATTTAACTAGTGTCACTAATTTTCTTAAAAAGGGTCCTTCATATTTATTTATGGTGTCACTTAGAAAATTGTCACAAAATATTTAGTAATATTAACTTAGTGACATTCGGAAATGTAGTGACACACAAGACTAATGTGGTAATAATTATTGAAAAATATCACTATAATACAATATATTAGTGGCGTTTGATTAATAAGTGATAAAAAAAGTAGTGACATTTAATTGAAAATGCCAATATAAATATATTTGCAAGGCATTAAAGTAGTGCCACTAATTTTTGTTAAAAAAATGCCACTCATATTTATTTATGGTATCATTTGTAAAATATACTGCAAATTATTTAGTGGCATTGATTTGATGTAGTTTTACAGTATAGTAGCACATTATAATATAGTGATAGTAATAAAAAATTCTACTATAATATAGTACCTAGTGGAAATTGAATAATAAATATTATAAAAATATAATTTTATTAAAATTACTAACATAACTATTTGTTAAAAGCATTTAGCCAGCATCACTACTTTTTTCTTAAAAACAAATCACTGATAATTTAATTATGAGGTGATATGAAATAAATATCACAAAAATAGATAAAGTGTATATAGTTATTAATAACTGTAAATTTATAAATTTATATCTTATCATAATGTATTAGTTAAATTAACTACTTAATATAATTTTAATGTATCAACTAAATTAACCATATTTTTCAAGAAGTATAAAAAATTTAATTTTTTGCCCATTTTTTCTCCTCACTTGTGCATTTTTTTTTTGAACGTTTTTTTTCTATAAATTTAATTTTTCACATTTTTTAAAATATATTATTTAATAAAATAATTTCCACATATTTAAATAATTGATAAAATATGCTTTAAAAAATATAATAATATTTTTTAAAATTTATAATGAACATTTATTAGGTAGCTTGACGGTAAACTCATATCTTTTCAAGTAAGATGTATGTTCAAGTCTTATACAAAGTAATTGGATTATGTTGGAGTCTTATAAATGGAATACTAAAGGCAGATTAAGATACCACTTAAAAGAATCTTTTTGCTAATTAATTTAGCTTGTTGTTTAATTAATTTTATGGCATGTTAGTATGTTATCTAAAGGAATCTTTTGTGGAATTTTAACATCACTTATACATTTTTTATGGCACATTAGCATGTCATTTAAAAGTATTTTTGTGACATTTTAACATGCTATTTATTGTATTTTTTATAATATTTTATCTTGCCATTTAAATGAACTTTTGTAACATTTTAACCTGCCACTATATGCAATTTTTAGCGGCATATGAGCATGCCATGTAAATTAATTTTTAATGGCACTTTAATATGTTACTTAATGCATTTATCATGATATTTTAACATGTCATTTAATACAATTTTTGTTGCATTTTATTAATATAATTTAGTGATATTTATACATTTAACTATACCGCTACAAGTAACACTTTCAAAAAATATCATTAAATAAAAAATTGCCACTATAACATTATTTAAGTGGCAGTTTTTAGTATTTTTAATGCTTGATTTTGTCGTAGTGCTTTTTAAATAGTGCATGATTGTAGCAGCCATGACAGCACAACACTGGTCGCCTAACTACGGCTAAGTGGCCACAGGCTACTAGCCGTGGCTACCATGGGCAACAGCCACTGACCATTGAACAAAAGAAGGGTGGGGGAAGGATTGGCGGTTGGCATATTTTTAGAATATAATAATTGATTTTTTAATTAATTAAAAAATATATTTTTTACTTATTTATTATGAATTAATAAAGTGTTTTAAATTTTTATTTATCTTATTTTTGATTAGATATTTTCATTATTTAAATAATTTATTTTTTGTAGATATGACTATCATTATAACTCTTTAATTAGTTAAATTATTCCATATATGTTTATTATTTTAATATTATATAATATGTAATTTAATTAATAAATATATTTTCTATTTAATATAATTAAATCAATTAAATTCTGTATATAAATTATTTTAGATACATTTTACCATTTAATTTTTTTTTAAATTTTAGATTTTTATTATATTTTAATTAATTAATTATTAATATGTCAGATATTAATTTTTTAGTTTTTCATTTTTTTCATTTTTATTAATAAATAAATTCAACTAAATTTAATTATATTATTTTAGAGGTGTTTTATTTAATATTATAGAATATATCATTTAAATTATTAAATTGTGGTTATATAAGATCATAGATTTTTAATTTTATTATATAATATTTTTCTTGTTTTATTTCTTAATTAATAAGTAATTTCAACTTAATTTAATTAAATTATTTTAATTATAAATGTTATTTTAATATTACTAATCATTATCTAATCTAAAATTATAAAAGCTATTTTATTTAATAGATGAATTTAATATTTTTTTTTCATTTTTTTACTTATTTCTTTTTTAATTAATAAATAGTTTGATTAAATTAAATTAAATTATTTAACTTAAATTTAAAGATTATTCACTATTTATGAAATTTTATTAATAATACAATATATTTAAATTTATTATAAGCAATTTAAATAATGTTAAAATTAAACCCATATGGTATGAAAAATATTACAAATAAGTCCAAAGGTATTTTTTTAAAAAAATAATTATAACAGTAACCACAGGGCATTTTTTAATTTTTATGCAAAATTTTCAATGACACCAACATTTTATTTTATTTTATTTTTTTATGTAGGCTAACAAACTTTAAAAAATGTAAGACAGAGCACAAAATTATTCGATATTTGTAATTTCACCGAACTTTTGAATTTTTGAGTAAATAAACTAAGCCACAGGGGTCTGAGTAATTAACCCGAAATATTATTTTATCAATGAATATATGTATATATATATATATATATATATTATATCACTACTATTTTAATTTCAATTTCAAGCTCGAATTTATAATTGTTTACAACTCATTTGACAATTCGAATTTACTCAATTCAAAATCGAGCTCAATCGACAACTCCCCCAAACTCAGCTTGACTCCACTTAGTTACACCTCTAATATTAATAAAAGTGCATACTTTAAGAAGCTTACTGTGCCAGCAAGAAACAGAAATCTGCAATAAGCCTATGATTCTGTCGTTCGCATTTAACTCACTAGTATTCTGCTCATAATGATTTCAACTTATGATAATTGGTATGATGGTTCAAATATAGATAATTTGGCAAATTTTCCACTGGAAGTCACCCATAATCACCATCATTGCTTGGCTGTATATTCAAATGAAGAATTTGAAGCTTTCTTTATTAGGAAATACGTGGCTTATTCATCTCAGCTATCATGTTCACACTCTCTTGCTATGTAAATGGATACATACGGTGTAGAAAAAGAGGTTCTCATACTGTGGGCAGAGCTGCTGGGTTGTGTCAATGTCAGGCCATCCTCAATCAACACATAGTTAGAGGTGCAGCCAAAGAAAATACAAGGGCATCGGCTGGGAGACACTGCAAAAATTAGACAGGAAAACTAAACTTTAGCTTCAGTTTGTAAGGAAGCTTGGGCAATTTCCAGGGCCGCCTCCACTGAAGAAGCTTTCTCAAGTTTGGCTTTGTCAATAGAAGGCCGGCTCCTTGCAAGTTTAGGAAGCAGTTGAAACTCCTGCAACAACATAACAAACCATCCCCACAAAATTGCAGAAAGATAAGTACAACATAAATAAATTCTTGAAAAACAAAATGAGACTATTATTTATAGCTAAAGTTATTACAGCACATGAATTTAACTCGTCTTGTCTTGTGATTACCTACGTTGAAATCTCATAATAATTCCAACACTTTTCCTTGTAAGGCATTAAGTGTTTTCTCCACAATCTGAAGTAGTGAAATTCATGGCCAAAAATCAAGTTAATTTTGCCTCTTCATTCAGCTATTCAAAAATTGCTTTATATTTTATTCTCCCCAAATAGAGAAGGAATCAATTTAAAGGGTGAATAATCCTTGAAAATGCAAAGGTAATTGCTTTCTCTTCAATAGCTTATGCATTAAATATGCAGGATTATGAAATGACAACATAACCAACTTCATTTAATTAGCTAATAACTCATACCTCAGGGCTTCCACTTTCAAGAAAAACTCCTTTCAATTTTCCTGCAGACACAAAAGAATTGTTGTTCATCAGCTTTGCCATAGCTTTGATTAATGTTTTGGCATGGAAATGCTTATAATCAGATCCTCATTGACATTAAGGTAAGTACTAGGATCTCTATTGCTATCAATGTTTTCAAAATAATAGGAGAACTGG
>JACGDI010001138.1:191963-214405 GCA_014898725.1 Jacaranda copaia | reverse complement strand
CCCCCCCCCCCCCAAGAAAATAAAAAAATCAATCCCCTCCCAGGGAAAAAGGGAAAAATGGGAAGAAAAAGAATAGAAGAGTTAAGAAAGAAGACACCACAGGCATATGGATTCACATGAATACTCTCAGATAGATATAGGGATTACCAGAGTCTATCCAGAATGTTGCAACTTTTGGATCAAATTTCCCGATTTGAACAGTTTCACCAACTGTTCATTAATATGTTTAAAGTTAGTAAATCACTAAAAGGACAACATAAAAGTATCAACTAAAAGAAATTCCAAACATATAGCAAACAGGAACCGTTCTTACCATTGTCCCCAAAGAATTGCCACCATACTTTCCGCCAGCTCCCCTCATATTCAAATACTCTTGAGTAGAAATAAGGAAGATAGTCATACCTAAATCAAACACAACAATTGAATATTAACAAAGGGGCCTCCACGATGATGTTTTATAAGAGAAGACAAGATGAGAAACAAATCCTACTTACATGGTAGTGTGTGCAGTTAGTAGTGATTTAACACAATGCTGTGCGGACCGACGAGCATGATCGACGTGTTCAACCCGTGCAATTCGGTTGTATATCTGTTACAATTTATATCTTGTCAGATTTCATTGTTATTAAATACAAAAAGTTTCTTGTTGCTTAGTTTTCAAGAAAAAAATACCTTTAAGGGAAAAGCTGCTACATCTCCAATGGCAAAAATTCCAGGTATGCTTGTCCTGAACTGGCCATCAACCTGAAGAGAAAATTAGTTGGAACTTCTTCCTTCTTGGGCATGTGAATAATATTATCTATAAGGGAAGGTGCATGAAATCAGAGGCTTTGACTTTGTTCAGAAATTGCAACTGAATTTTGTGTTATATGCATCTAAATTTGTTTTCATCATCTATTGTTTATATTGAGCAACGCTCTTCATTTGATTTTTTCCCATAGAAAGACACCAGATCACAAGGTTGAAATTCAGGAGACGATGACACTACTATTCTGCTAGGCATAGTCTTTCATTTTGGCAATAGAATAATGTCCAGATAGTAGATGACACATGACAACATATTTTGCATTGTAGGAGGTTTAAAAAGTTAAGGTCAAAGATGATTGCAGGACTAGCAGAAGATCATACTTCTTGTATGGCAGCCTTGCATGAAGACAATAAGGGCACTCATTTACCTGTATTCCTCCCACAGTACTGCTTAAACCAACCCTTTCAAACGGGCTAACAGCTGGTTTTGCTCCAATGCCAACGACAACCTGCACGTAACAAGCATGCTTAAATATCTTTTCAGCTGTATCATGTATTCATCCATTAACAAAGCAATAATCCTATCATAATACCTAACAGTGGGATTCATATGTATGGGTTGAATTAAGAAGATAGCTCATACATATAAGTATAAACAAAAAGACTTCTATTTACTAACGAGCAACTTTTCTGAGTTACCGTGTCAGCTTCAATGGTAGAACCATTTCCAAGTTTAACACCAGCTACACGGCCATCAGAACCAGCTTCCAAATTCTTTATGGAAGTACCCTGCTAGTATGAAACCAAATCAGGTTATCTCATTATCTTTCCCAGATTCAATCAATTGGGGGATTTGGAATTTTCACTTTTTTTAATTCTGTTTTCCATCTTCTTTTGGTGGGTTGGGGGTGGGAGCGAATTGGAAGAGCTGGAGGAAGAGAAGAGGAAGCAGAGCACTAACCTTGACAAATTTGACACCATAATCTTGGTACAGTTCTTCATATTTTTGCGCCAGAGGAGTTGTAAACAATCTTGACATAATATGGTCCTCAGGGAAAATGATCTGTATTACCGAAAAACTATACAGGTCAAAATTTGTCAAAACAGGTATCAGCATACGCTAAAATCAGAGTCTACAATAAGTCTTAAAATCAAAAAAGTAAGGATGTTATAAACTTTAAGGTGCTAGGTACCACGTCACTGATTCCTTAGTCCTTACAATTGATCCTGATCATACATGCTCTTTAGGCAAGAGCAATCAAATTACATAAAGATAAAATAATGATCACCTTTTGATGTTCATGGAAACCAATAAAAAGGTAAACTAATGAAAACCTAGCAAGGTGCTTAATGTATATCCTATTTTGTCCTTCTCTGAAGGATTTTCACTGATCTCCTATCAACAACAGGAGGTATGATGGTTACTCACAGTTGTGTCGAGCTTCCAACCGATGGCTGCTGCTGCAACTTCCATGCCAATGTAGCCACCACCAACCACTACAACTTTCTTTGCTTTTTCCTAAGAAACGCCTCATTGAACATCAATGAAGCCAATAAAGAGTGAATTAAAGAAAATATAGTCAATTAAAATTCATGTAGGTTAGCACACTAATTACAAGTTACCAGTGATGATATCAGTGAATTGGCATCTGCAACATCCCGGATATAATGAACACCTGGTAAGTTTCCTCCAATATTATCTGGAAATCTGAAGCCGGAGAAGAAAAATATTTCATGTCATCCATTAGAGATTTTTAATTAGAAGTCACCATTGCAAAATTTACACTATTGCTGAATAATAATATTATAAAGGTAGAAAACATTGATTGAAATTCTTTTAGCAGATGGGAATAAATTACAAGTAAGAAAATAAGTGAAGCTGATAAGGGTAAAAAATATATTTATATCTATAAAGGAACTATGTGCAACAGGTTTAGAGAGACTCAATCTTGCTCCAAACCAGAGTTAAGTGAGCGCAATTATTATTTATATAATCTGTGGAAGGACATGATCCCTTTCAAAATACGTCAAGCAGGTACCTCTTCATGAAGTGTACCTGAACAGCTCTATGTCTTAGAAGGCATATCAGTAGCTATCATATTGTCTTAGACACTTCAGCATAGTGAATTGACTAGACAAATGTTGCATTAATTTGTTAGAAATTGGTTTGCTATTTGTTGATTGCTACTTTATGTGGTATAGATTTCCGTGTCATGTCAAAGTTTCATTTTTTCTTTCTCTAATACACATTTCAAAGCTCATTTCATAATTGTACTAGAACAAGGGAACATGCCAGTTCAGATTGAAGTAACACTACGAGGATAGAAGAAATGGTTAGAAGGTAGTTGAGGAGTTGTTGAAGTACCTTGAGGCAGTGCATCCAGTAGCAATTATTAGGGATCCATACTTGAGCAACTTTCCTGAGTTTGTTGTCAATGTTTGCTTCTCAATATCAATGTCTGTGACTGGATCTTCATACAGCATCTATGTAGAAATGGAAACAATTGGAACCATAATAATATAAAGTGATACATGCATCATGTGGGTTGGAGTTGCAAGAAGAAGAAATTATATACATACATATATGTATAATGATCTAGGAAATGCAAGTGTTTGTTGAGGAATAGCCATATGCTTTCCATACTTTTTGTTAATGGCTTCTCGATTTCTTAGTTAAAAAGAACTTCCAGAAGTAACCTTACACAATACTAACTGCAGGAACTTTAATTGGACATACTCATCTCCAAATGTAGGAAGTAATTCCAATCAGAAATCCTTGGTACATAATGTCAGCTAAGACCTACTAATATAAGTATCCAATGCTGACATGAACACAATCACCCTAGATTCTGAAATTAAACTCATTTTTGGCATTGGAGCTTGAAAATGAAATTTAAAAGGCATTAAATGTTTGTGTCCTTTCTTGGGAATGAAGATAAAGTATACAGGTGTCATTCCAAGCCAGATAATGAAATCCTTAGGCAATATAATTTTTTCCCACATTAAAAGTAAACAATTTTGACATACTTACGATATTTAAGAGTCAGATGGATCAATTATTCATTACACTCAAAAACTTTCAAAATTTTCCAAGACACTAACTACTACGTTTGGAAGTCATCACATAAGCATATCATATATGTGGGAAAATACGATAAAGTCTTTGTTACCTCTATCCCTTTCTCCTTGTACCATTCAGGAGTCTGCCTTTCACCACCTGAGCCAACACAAGTATGGAAACCCTAAAATAACAAATGCAGCAGTGATTCTCCCAAAGAAAAAAGAAAGAGAAATAAAAATGGAAATCTTCTATCAAAAATTAGCAATGAATTCTTAGAGTGAACAGTTTGTGAAAATGCCCTGAAATCTCTCTATTATAATAGCTCTCTGTGAAAAGAAGCTGCAAACTATAGCACAACTTTCACAGATAACTCGAGAACCAGGATCTGAAAATGTAATCATCCATTCACAAAATAGCACTCACATCTGTCAACTTGAGTTGAAATCACAATAGTAATGACATCATGCTCACCGGTAGCCGTGCTGGTTTTTTATCCAAAGGGAATAAGTAACCTTTTGTGAGTGCCGGCCGCTCATAAGGTGCATATGCCTGTATTCAAGAACAAAACAATCAATCTAAATATCATTACTGCAAAAAATTATATTATCAAATCTGCAAGTTCAGGTAGACCATAATGTGATAAATCCATTCATGGCCCTTCCATACAAGTACAACTACAAGTTACTGGTCATTTATCACAGTTCAGATCATTTGGATCTCTAATATGGTCTTGATAATACTCTATGTTACTTCAGCAAAATTATAATGACTTGAAATTCATTACATTATTAAGATTTTGATATGTTCATTGAGCATAATTACGTAATCACCTCATATGCTTTTAAGCACAGTCAAGGGGGCCATAGGCGTGCACAAGCATGTACGCATATGATTGCTCTTATAAAGCAATAATCACTCATCATTCAACACATCCTTGTAAATTCTAAAACATCCCTTGAGCATAATTCCAAAAATTTCAAAATTTTGTTACATAAAGTGAGAGCATAGACAGGTGCACACAACACATGCGCATTAACAAGCACACAGACGAACAGTCATTCATCACAATGATTCCTAGATGTCCCTTGAGTATTTCCAAACATCATGAAACTTTAATTCACATGAAACCCCCACCCACCGCCCCGCCGGCATGACTGTCCTGAGAAAGCCATAATCACTTGTAATCCAGTGATTGTGATTCCTAAACATGACCATTGAGCATAATTCCACCAATAAACCAATTTGTGCACGCGAGCCATGCTCACAATAATGCAGAAAACTGCATTATCGGATACTCAACATTGTAGGCCAAATAAGGCCAGAATGTCATATTACCAGCTATTCAATCAAAATGAAACGGGTAGCTACCTCTTTGGAGACGATGCACAGTTTTCCATCAGCCATTTCGTGTTCGACAAAAGTCCGAGCTGCGTAACCAGCTGCGTTTCCACCTCCTACTATAACATATCTGCAAACACAAACCCAAAGAAAGAATAACAAAAGAATATAAAAGAGCAATAAATATCAAATTCGCCTTCGATCCAAACAAATATGACAATCAGTTGGGTGCAACAATCAGAAGAAGAGAATGATTACTCTCGATTTTCATTGGCGAAAGCGGAAGCCGAAACAGTGAATCTTCTGCGGAAACTTGTGGAAGCAAATGAAGGCGCCTGAGAGATTGTATTCACTGAAGTTGATGGAGGACAACAGAGGGTAAGCCCATGCTTCAGTGAAAGCACGTTGGATATGCTCGCCATTATTGCTCTACGAACTGTAGGATTTTACAACCCACAAAAATCTGAGTAATAGTGAAAACTGGGAAGGAGCAGAAAAGTATTGAATTGCGAGAAACTGAGAGGAAAGAAACAAAGGGTGGACCTGGAGAAGACATTCGGATGCAGCGGTGTGGTGAGCTTTATATAATCTTGATAATATAATAATGATTGAAAGACAGGCTGACTGTTTAATTTAATAGGAAAAATGGCTCTTGTGAAGATTCAAGAGTCACATGTTAACAATGTACGTGTGTGGTGGCGGCGATTGGCGGAGTGAAAGGGACGTCAGAAACAGTGGCGGAGTTTTCCGGTGATCCGGGATCATCTCAGTCATGGGCAACCATGACGTTTTGGATTTTCCTAGGAAAGATAACCCAATTGTCAATATCCAATTGTGCCGCTCTTTGATCTATAATAATTTTTCATTTTTACTTTTTCCTGTTTTTATCAATTTTTGGGTCGTGAACAGCCCAAAAACAGATATGGGCCTCTGGCATACAAACTTAGGTCCATGAAGATGTCTTTAGCAAGTTGAAGTAGGCACGAAGTGTCGTTCATTTCCATCAATTCACATTGCAACTTGGGTCAATGAATGCCTTTTTTGATTCCAAAAATTTCGAGCACGTAAATTTATTTTAAAGGTTTGTATAAAATCCTGTATCTTATAAAATAATTTTAAAATTTATATAATTGTACTATGTTTTATAATTTTTTTTGAGTTTATAAAATATTAAATTTTATTTTAAAAATAAATTACCAAATTCTTCAATCGAAGAAGAGATATCTACACATATATATAGGCCGTGTTTAATTCATGATATTATCCAATATTATAGGCTACAGTGGCAACTAATCTTGCATTTAAGGTAAAAGATTCAAGTGTCGAGGCCGGCGAAGGATACTAGTTGCCTCAAATCTGTTCATCAAATTAAGTGGGCTTTTCTAGTATTCTATTTGTTTGTTTTTACTTAATATCATATATACACTTTGCAATCGATGATTTACAAATAACTAAATCTTAGCCATAAAATATCTTTATTTTAAGAAGTATATAATTCCATTCAAATAATTTGAAATTTGTTTTGTTTTATTTTGAATGCCCTTTGTTTAATTTTTTTCTTTATTTCAAATATATCCTTTGTTTTAACAAAACAAATAAAAATCTTGCATTATTTTGATTTTACATATCTTATAATATTAAATAATAAATATATCTAAAATGCATAATTAATTTAATTAAATTTATTTGTTAGTTAAGGACAAAATTAAAAATAAAGATAAAACTTAAATCTATCATCCTAATAGTATAGTTTTAATAATTTTAATTGATATTCTCAATAATGTTAAAAAAATATGTTTAAAATAATTTAATAACTAAATATAAATTAAATAAAAATTTTAAAATTATCATTTGTAATAATATAATTTAATAATATTAAATATATACTTAATAAGATTAAAATAATAAATATATGTAGAATAACTCAATCAATTTTATATAGTAACTAAAATAAAATAAACAAAAAATTAAAAGCAAAATAACATAAACAAAACAAAAAGAAGAATAATCTTCTTCTACTTCCCCATAACTAGGGGTGGGCGTTCGGATTGGATAGGTCGGGATTCAATAGATCAGGTTGGGTACTTAATTTTTTGGGTACCTAAAAATAGCTACCCGACATCAATCTGAAGTTATCAGATACTCGATACTTCAGGAATCCGAATATGTCGAGTACCCAATATGAATTTTTTTTAAAAAAAAAAGATATTATTTTAAAAATTTAGAATGAAAAGAGAAAAAAGAAGAAGAAAGAATATGAACTTGGCCTCTGTTAACAATGGCCAAAATTTGGCCTCTTTCATATATGAATATGTATGTATATATATATATATATATTTTATAATCTATAATATATATTTATTCATATACAAATTAAAGTTGGGTACTCAAGCTATTCGATCAGGTTGGACTTCCTACCCAATATTCGATCTGAAATTTTATTTAGGTATTGACTACTCGACTCATAATTTTTTAAAATAAAAAATCCAACTCGATCGAATATTATTTGATCGGGTCAAATTGATATCCACATTTTCTGACGCGAACGCCCATTCCTACCCATAACCACCCTACCCCCACCCTCACGGCCCCAATGCACACCTAGCCAAAGCTCCAGCCCACAAGCCCTACCCGCTCCCCCCCTTCCCTTCCCTTCCCTTCCCTTCCCCAATTGTGGTTAGACTGATCATGGTGAATTTGGTCACATTGGCCATGGTTGGCCGCCGAATTTGGATGGGTGGGTGGGGTATATATTTATATATGAGTATGTCCTTTTTTTGTTTTTTGTTTTTGAAAAAAAGGGATATAGATATATGCATATATATATATGTGTGTGTGTGTGTGTGTGTCTAATACACATGCATATATACATATACATATAAATATTTATAATAGTTTGAATACATATTTGAAAGAGGATTGTTGTGTTTTTACTTTTTATGTTTTAAATTGATTTTTAAATTTTTTAATAAAAATTATTTTTTTTTCTCTTAATATTAAGAACATTTGATTATTGTAAGCTTTAGAATTACAATGATTTAGTTGATTAATTGGTGAGTATTAAAATATAAATAAAAAAATATTATTTTAAATTTGGGAGAGATTAAACAAAATTATATTTAAATAAATGATCAAACAATTAAAAAAGGGTATTTAGGGTATTTGATCTAAAAGGGGTAATTGTTTAAATTTTACTTTATTTTGTTTGTTAAAAATAAAGAAACACTTGGCACACTACAAAGTGATTACATGAAAATAAATAAAGCAAATGGAATAGAATGGTAGAAAATCCCAATTAAGTGTCATTCAAATTGGATGTTTACATGTGCAATTGCAAATCTTACCTAAAGATTAGTTGCAAAATACTTAACTATCTTCCATCGCAGAAATGTTTACACAAGTTGGGAAGTATTTTTACGTAGACAATTGCATAATTTCCATCATAAGTCTCTCTTATGAACATCAACAAATTTAGATACATGGAGATTGTAAAGTACACCAATATGGAACTTAATCTTCACAATCAAATAAGAAAGTGAGATTGCGAATCTCAATCAAATACCCAAATTTCTACTAGCCAATACTGACTAAGTTTTGGTATCAAAACGCCACCATAAAATATTAATAAACACAATTTTCTAATTAATATTATTAAAATTAAAGGGATCATCAAGATTTTAAAATTCAATTAGGAACTCTTCCCTTTTTCTGAAAAAACTTATAAAATTCTGATGTCTTAATTTTCTAATTTCTCCTCTAAATTATCTTTTAAAACTGATGATTCAATAAAATTACAATTGCATTGTTCACAAAATTCACAAACCCACAAACTTAATTTCAAAACTCCATTTTCTATTATCTTCTTTATTATGTTAAATGCCTAACATAATTTTAAGATTCATTCACAATTCAAATGATTTCATACATTAATCTTCAGTGACCTAAATAATACTTTTGTGCACATGAAAAACCACGAGGGAAGGTTGCTAGTACTATTATAAAAAGAGATCCTATTTTATCTTTAAGATGGAAGTTATTTCATGTACATTTATAAATTTCAACCTTTAAGTTCTGCAAAAGCCACATAAAAATAATAGTGAGGATGAAATTAAATATTTATGTAATAAAAGTAATTATGATTCCAATTGTTGATGTACTAAATTGTCTTTTTACTTTTCCCACAAATTAATTAAATTATATTAAGTAATCCAAACACCCTTCCATGTACTCAAACAATTCGATTATTTCCCGTGCAACCACCACGCACTAAAATCATCACTCGTATAACCACTTATATACTCAAAACTTCCATGATTTCTCTTACATTAACTTGTGTATTCTCAATATTTTTATTTTATATTTCGTTTCATTTATCTCACGAAGTCAATTAATTTTTGAGGTGCATAACAAGTGATGTGGAGTTGGGAGTGATCCTTCAATGAATTGAGGTTCAATAGTGCCTAGGTTAAATTCTATTCAAATGTGAGGTTTGAATGCTAGAACATATAGCCACAATTCGGTCGTTAGGATTGTTCGGAGGGGTCTCAGTGACAATCATCCGACATTCAAGTTAGTTCGAGAGGTCATAATAAATGTGTATGTTGAGGGAATTTAGTAAGGAAGGTATAGATTGCATACCTTTTAAATGAGGAATAGTGGGACATTTACATTTGTTTGATATTTGCAAACAACCTATGGGTGAAGTGTCTAAATCTTGAGTGTCCACGTGGTATTGGATTGATGGTTCTTATTCATTCGGGTCACACATGAACCCACTAGGTCATGATCCGATCCATTTTCAAAACATGTGGATCCAAGTTAAATTAATAGTATTTTTTATATTTCTTGATGTTCTATAGTATTTTTCATGTCTCCCATTAACAACTAAATTTTTATGATGTCTATTATTTTTCATTAAATCAGAATGTGTACATACAATGAATAGATAATATCATCCATAGACATTTATTTTATGTTGAAAACGAGAAATATGATATTTTTAATTTCACAAATAATATTATTCCAAAATTTTATGTGTGGAAACCACATGCCATACTGTTATTATAATGCATCCATTGTGATTGACTTGTTTTGGATTGTGAACAAATGACATCTCTGCATCTGGCTTGACCATGGTTTGCTGGAGCGGTCGAATTGGAATTGGATTGGCATTCAGCATTCCGTTGCATCGGTGTGGAACGGAGTTCTTGTTGGGACAGCGGGAAGCGGCTAATTTATTGTCAGATCGGCCATTCCAGACCAATAAATCGGGGTGGAACGCTGAAATGGAATGGGAATAGCAAACACAGTTAAAGTTTTCTTGCAAAAAAATTGGTGGGAATAGCTTGGGGATCTAATGAAATGGTGGACCATGAGGCGTTGAAGAAAATTGCAAAAGCTAAAGAAAAATGGCAGACATAATCACAACACTCATCTGACAGGCCTGGAAAATGGTAGATGTGTTGGTAGTCAAAGAGAAATTAAATTTGAGATGTGGGTGGAGTACTTCGGAAATGGCAGATGTGGTGGTGAGTGGTGGAGCTTTGTTCGTGCAAGCTTTTAGAACAAGAAGAAATTGAAATTATTTTACTCGTTTAAATTATTATACTCTTAAAAGTGCAACGTATTGGCACGTGAAATGAAAAGAATCTGCAATCAATTTGATTGCTATAAATTATTGAGTTTCAATAATTTTACCTCAATAATAAGCCTCAATAATTTTTTTTATTAAAAAAAATATTATTTTTAATTATTGAAACACATGGGCTACGTCTATAAATTTAATTCGTCATAGCACCATTCAATTCAATTCATCACAACACCATTCAATTCACTTCATCACACCACCATTATTCTACAATTTTTCTACAAGCTTGTAGCATAAAAGTTTGGTTCCTTCACAATAAATAAACATTGTGTTTATAATTATATAAAAATATTAATTCTCTAAGGCTTCTTATCTTGGTGTCTAGAAAGGTGATAGATATGCTCATTTAATCATTTTTTTTTTACATATTTAAATATTATTGTATTTATAATAATTCAAATGAGATTGATGGGCATTCAGTTAGATGTTATATTTATGTCTTTATTTCGTTCTGGTATGTTATTAATATTATTACTAATGCTTTATTTTGTGTATATTTTAGGATAGCTCCAAAACAAGAAGTTGGTTGGAATTTTGGTGATCCTATAGGTGATGGTCGGAAAACTATAAAATGCAAATATTGCAACAAAGTTGTTAATAGTGGAATAACAAGATTAAAACAACATCTTGCACATGTGTCGGGAAATGTGGAGCCTTGTATAAGTGCCCCTAAAGACATATCACAAAATGCTTCGCAAGCATCTTCAAGATTCTAAAAATGCCAAAGATGTAATGAAAAAGAACAAAGAAGTAGCTATAAGTGCAATTCGAGAAGAATCCATGGATAGATATGCACTTGATAGCAAAAATAATAGTGGAGATGAAGATGAATTTCGCAGTGGCTATGTCAATGAAGAAGGTTTGTCACAAATGGAAATAAAATAATTGAGAAATGCTATGAGAGAAAGTTGTAAAATGGCTAGTTATGAAAAAGAGATGCACCATCGCCATGGTTATGGTATGTCCAATTTTAATTTATAATACGTCATTATATATTTGTATAAACACTTATATGAACTTCATTTTTGTAATTATTGGGCATTCTGGTGCTGGTTCATCTCAAAGGCTAGCAATAGGTACAAAGAGAAAAATGCTACATAAATTTAGTGTGAAGGAGAGAGCTAATAAGCCTTCAGGTGGGATTAATCCTTCATTGTTCCCATCAAAACAAAAAAGTATAAAAAATTGGTTTGCATCCTAAAAGGTAAAAGAAGTTGGTAAGTCTATATCGAAGTGGTTTTTATTCAATGCTATCCCATTTCATGCGGTTAATAGCGACCCTTATTATCAATCCATGATTAATACTATTGCTGAGGGAAGGCCAGGAATAAAAGGGCCTTCGAGACGCCAAATTGGTGGGATTTATTTAGATGAGGAAATGGAAGAAATTGATGGGTATATAAATACCTTAAAGATGACATGGCTAGAGTATGGGTACACAATTATATCTGATGGTTGGAGTACTTGTAATAAACACCCCATCATAAATTTCATGTTATATTGTGATTGTCAAATGATATTTCATTCCTCAATAGATTGTACCAATAAAAGAAAGTCAGCTGACTATATCTTCTCTCTTTAGAATAAAGTAATTGATGAAGTAGGGGAGAAAAATATTGTACATATAGTTATAGATAGTGAAAGTGCAAATAAAGAAGCTGGTGAAGCTCTGATGTTGGAAAGGCCACATCTGTTTTAGTCACCATGTGCAGCACATTATATTGACCTGATATTAGAAGATATTGGGAAGATGGCTAAAGTAAAGAAATATATGGAAAAGGCAAAACAAATCACAAGTTTTATCTATAATAGTGATAAACTTGTGGATCTTATGAAAGTATATACGAATGATAGAGAATTATTGAGACTGGGGATCACAAGATTTGCTACTGAATTTATAGCCATTAAGAGCCTTATTCGACACCAATCAGATTTGAAAAAAATGTGCACTGCATCAGAGTGGGAAGAGTATAATTCTAGAAGATGAAAAGATGTAGATAAGGTGTACAAAATTATAATGGATCCAAGATTTTGGAAAAGAGCGCAAGAAATTCAATCTGTTATGGAGCCACTGGTGAGAGTTCTCAAAATAGTAGATCAAGATACAAAACCCACATTGGCTATTATATATGAAGGCATGGATAGAGCAAAGCTCGCAATAAAAAAAGAAAGTAAAGATTGAAAAAATTATTGGGACATTATTGACGAGCAGTGGTACAGACAATTGCACCAGCACTTGCATGCTGCAGGTAAATAGCACCTATCATTTAAATATTTTTTTATCATTTAGTTATAGTAATGTATAACTAATAACTTTACATAAATATGTACTTTAGCATATTTTTTGAATCCCACACTTCAATATTTTAGAACTTATGTGTACATTGATGAGGTGAGGCAAGGGCTTAAAGATGTAATTAAAAGACTTGAACCTGACCTAGAAGCACAAGCTCAAGCTCTCAATGAGGCAAGCACAAATTTGACATTTTTATAAATATTTACTTTGTCAAGTATAGCAATTTTTTAATATATTTGTTAGTAGATTAAGTTATTCCATGACAAGATAAGAGAGTTTGGGTCTCCTCTTACGAGGAGAGCAGTAAAAAGTACTTTACATGGTATTTTCTATTGTTCATTAAGTGTTATCTTAATCATAATCTTTTTTTGCATCATCAAAATTATTGTTTTGATGTTTTTAAAATATTTTGTATCAGTAGAATAATGGATTAATTATGGTGACGAAGCTTCTCACCTTAGAAAAATTGTTATTAAAGCCTTAAGCCAAACATGCACATCTACTGGTTGTGAAAGGAATTGGAGTACATGGTCATTAATACACACAAATTTCGCAATCGTTTAGCTATAGCAAAACTGCTCAAGTTAGTTTATGTCCACTATAATATGTGACTTAGGGTGCGAAACATTCATTATAAGAAAGACAATAATGATTATGATCTTCCTATTGATCTTAATCAAATATTCCATGATGATGACATTCTAAATGGGTGGACTCGAGAGAAAGAGGCACCTCTACTACCAGATGATACAGAGTGGTTAGATGTAGAATTGGAGGAAAAAGATGATAATTTGACAATTAATGCTCTAAGAGGTGCCAAAAAGAAAACAATTGATGCACTATCAAGACAACAAAAGGGAAAAATGGTTTAGGTAAATCATGAAAGTGATGACAGTGATGAAACCAGTAACAGTGATGAAACTAATGACAGTGATGATGGGAATGATGATCAACCACCACAAGGTGGTGGTGGTGAAAGACATGCTGATACAGGTGGTCAAGACTATCACGATAGTCATTATAACACTAGGATGTCGTGGGCACAACGAGATGAAAATTATTATGGAACTCAAGACACTGACCATGGTTATCGTCCAGGAATAGAGGAGAAACACCATTTTTTGGCCGATTTGTCAAGTGCTGATGATTATTCCCATTCTGGTAGAACATTTAGAGGAGGATATAGAAGTGTTGATGAGCACATGCAAAGTTTGGGCCTAGGAGAATACCAACAAAGGTGGTCCAGGGAGTATTTTGATAATGTACAAAGCAACTATGGCAGTAATTTGTCCTTTTGCAACCACTTTCGTCGCTATGATGATAGAAGCCATGATAGTGCTACTGGAAGACAAAATAGATATTATGATTCTTCATCATTCAATAGCATTGACTATGGATGTCATGAATTTGATTATGGATCGAGCAATATTAGTGGCAGACATAGTCAGTTGGAAGGACACTCTGAATATGCCTGCAATAGATAACATGATCATTTTTCTTCTAGAAGCATTGGATATCGTGGACATGATTATGGATCTTCTTCGAGTAATAATAGTAGCATTGGTTATCGAGGATTTGAATACTATCATCATGGTGATGAGCCATTGCCATATGCACAACCATCTTATAATCCTTTCTCATCACATTATTTTGGTTATGATTCATCTAACCAATCTGCAAATTCTCGACTTGAACCTTCTAGTATCTATTCTTCATTTTATCCTCACATGGAAGGTTATTCATCTAGCCAATTTCATAATTCATCTGAGATAGGTAATAATGATTTTGTACCCCCTCGTCACTCCACATGATACTAGTAACAAATTAATTTTGTTATAATTCTTTTTATCTTTACTATATTGTACAATAGCTTTTGTAATAGTTATGAGTTTCGCTAAACTAATATAGTCTATAATATTAATTTGTGATATCCAAAATTATGCTAATTACTTTGTACAAGTAAAAAATAGAGTTTTAAATGTTTTCATATTTTTTATAATTTATTTAAATTTTTTGAATAATTTAACAACAAAAATATGTGGAACTCCTGCGACCATTCTGTGACATTACAATGAAACTGGAACCTCACCCTCTATTCCGGTCCCCACGACCATTACTGCGAACCATGTGCTTGACTACTAGATGCTGAACTGACCTCTCATTAGCGCCACTTCTTTTTTCTTTATTCTTTTCTATTTGTTTTTCCAACTATGTATGATTTGATTTGTTTCAAGTTGGAAGTTGATGTCGTTGAAATGCTTTAATAACCTTTCTAATGTCTCGACGTGAGATTAATTAGTGAGCATCTCAATCGAAGAGATTAAAATGAAGGGCAAACAAGTATGTGTCCACAAATATCGAAACAATTAGAAGGATAAACTTAGATGACATCAATTTATTGCATATATTGCTGGCCAGAAGCCAAATGCATGCACTCTGAAGTGGATTCTTCTCCTTTTCTTGTCTCTGGTTTTGCTTTCTTCTTTTTTCTTTTGGTTTATGAGTATGTCTAACCATATGATTGTTTTCCCATGGGTAGATTCATTAAAGGTTTAATGATTAGTGATTTATATGACTCGTGAACATTTCTTGTGATCTGATCTTCATCTTTTATTATTTGGAAAAATTGATCTTTGAATACTGAATAGATAATATATATTGCGTGTCATATAGATCTTCGGATCAATAGATTCAATGGAGCCTTGCGAAGGGAAGGAGAGAGTTTCAATTGGTTAATTGAACTACATTTGTTAAATTTGATTCAAACTCTTGTAACTTTTTAACTGAATAAGTTTGTTCTTTCATTCTCGAAAAAGGCCTTGAATCAACTTTAGCAAATAAAAAAATTTCGGAATTTGCAAGAGTCTGTTCATCAAATGTTTTATTTATTTTGATATTTCCTCACTAAACAATAAGAACTATACCGCTCCCCAATCATAATTTATATTAATGTCATACAATTTTATCGTCTGAAACAAACAATTGATATATGCAGGTATTCTTAAAATTCTGTCTGGTTTGAGAATTATGGTTTGTAAACTTTACTAAAACAATGTCAAAATCATCATGATCAATCAGGACAATGAAGCATTCAAATCTAACAATTTTACTTCCTACTCTCATACCAAAAGAAGAGAAGATTTCGACTGCATCCAAATTAACTTCTGCACTAAAACTTGCGTCAGTCAGAAACAACAAACGGAAAAACAATACATCATTGCTCATATGATACCCCTAAACCACAAGCCTTCTATATTATAACTCAGATTTTGCTCACGAGTTGCTCTTTTTTTGGCTCAAAAAAATGTACAACCCATTAATTATACCAGATTTGAATCTCAATTTTAGAAATGTTGCATTAATATGGAACTGGTACAGAAGATTTACTAACTTGATCAAGAACATCAAGAATCTCTGCTCTACTCCTCACCATCCTGTGGAACACCTCTCTAACCTGTTGCTGGAGTGGGCCCAGCCCCTCCTCCATCTTCTTGCATATCTCCGTCAGCTCTGCCACCTGCGCCGCCACCTCCGCCGCCTTCTCCTCCTCCAGAGGAAACACGAAAGAATCGGCAAATTCCACCAAGGATTGGGCCACCTTTTCCATCCTCTGAATCTCATCCAACAATCCAGCATTCCCTTTCTTCTCCTTCTTCTTCCAGTCCTCCCCAATCTTCTCCTGCAGCCCAATCATGGGCTGGGCCCAGCCCAATTGCCTCGGAACGGACAAATGGGCCGCCAGCCCGTTCCTCTCCTGACACGGAATTGCCGCCACCATAACCCACATTACAAACACAAGGATGGTGCTCATGATATAGAGCGGCAGCGCCGGCCCGGTTGTCTCGTTGCCACGTGGCGCAACGAGATTGGCGGACATGGCATGAATCTGTTTCGCGGCGGACCAAGATTTCGCCATGGACCACGACATGGGCCGGAAGCTCACGGCGTGCCTATCCTTAATATTCGCGCCTCCGCCTCGGCGGCCCAAGGACCATGTTCTTTCCGTCGATTTACCATGGGAATTGCTGCTCGCGTTCTCCTTGTCATCAAATACCATAGAAGTCAGCAAGGTGGACAGCGCCTTTCGGGCTCGCCTGACCTGGCCTTCGCCGATGGGATTCTGCTGCAACGCCGCCACGGCGATCTGCGCCAGTTTCTGCCATTGGCGAACAAGCTCCACGCCATGCGTAACAGCATTGCAGACGTCTAGCGCCTTCACAGCGCGTTCCTGGAGGTCGAGAATCAGGCGATCAAGCGGAGGCCTGGAAAACTGAGACGGGTCGCGCCCCGATATAAGAATAGCCTTGAATTCCGCCTCACAGCAGAGGAAGGTATCCAGAAGGTTGCGCAACCAGGAGATGGAGAGGAACGGCGGCGGTGATGGTGGGGTGTAAGGATCTTGATCGGCACTGGGGGAGTCTGTGGCGGTGGCAGCGGAGGAAGGGTCGCCGGAACTGCTGGTGGTGTTGGTGGTGCAGGGGGAGGAGAGGAGGTCTGAGAAGCGAATGGCCACGTGTTTCTGGAACAATTCGAGGTCTTCGAGTTCTTGATCTTGGTAATTATCCATAGAAGGCACCTGGTTGCGGCGGATGCTTATGAGATTGAGGAATGAGCCTTGATTTTCGGTCCCCGGCATGTTTGATTGGTTTCTTGGGTAAAAAGTTGGAGATTGAAAGAAGTCGGTTTGTGGAAGGAGGAACAGAAGAAAGAAGAAGAAATGGGGAGTTGGACAGTTGATATATTGACCGGAAATGGGTGGTTAAGCTTTGTGGGGAGCACGACCGTTTCTCTCTCAGAAGCTGACTAGGTTGTTTGTCTCTCATTTCCCTATAAAATTAATAAAAGAATTAAAATAAATTAAACCATTAGTTTTTACGAGTCCAACTGTATATCCACAGTTAAAGAATGTAGAAAAGGTTAATTGACTTATGACTTCAAAATGGTTAATATGCGTTTTCTTAAAAAGTAAATTAATAAACTAGTGCTAACTTTCCATGGTCCACGGAGTATAAATAAAGAGTAGTATTTGATTAAGCTCTACCTCAATATTTTTATGTTTTTTTAAATTGATATAATGGTATTACTCTCACATTTGTATGTATAAATTTTGAAGTTTAAATTCTAATGGATATTTGATGTATGTATGTGTATAAATAATAAATGAACAACTTATAGAACTTATCTTCTATCGATTCTAATTTTATTCTTTAATTAAATCAAATTAAAAGATTTCTCAATAAAATTATAGATGTCACGGTCCAACAAATACATCAATATTTATTTATCAAAAATAGAATGGCTACTTAGCATAAACTTTGTCAAATGGTATGAGTCAATGTTGTCGTTTTACTTAGTCTTATTATACATTAGAGGCATTAATAATTTCAGAATAGAGTTTATAAGTTGTTACATTATGTCACTTATTAGTGCAGCTTTTGTAAAGATAAAATTTCTTATCAATACTTAATAAATAATGGAATAATTTCTTGATATAACTGATCTTTATGTTTAATGATGTATAACATGATTGACTTCTCTGTATGTTTAGTGATGGATTAGCTTATCATACATTATGAGATTGGTCTGCGTAAATTATTGTACTTTTTGTAGCCTTTTAATGCTACACATTTGTTTCAAGCCAAAGAAAACTAAAAGGAAAGGGAAAAAGTTTTTCCAATTACTTAACTGTCTTCAGCCAATTATAAAACATCCATATGCATTAAACTTAGAATTTCAAACCATATATATAGAGAAAAAAAGAACAAACAAAACAAAAATTGATCGGCATTTAATATAATTTTACATATGATCAGTTTGACTTAATATTTATTGATTGGTGTAATTGATGAAAATAGAAATATGTTCATGTGGTATTTGACCGTCTACTGAAATCATACATCAATACCACACGTATCAGTTGATACAACAGGTACCAAAACCAGAAAAATTGCGTTGGACTAACCGTTAAGTTATGTGGAAACAAAGGGGAAATAATGAGCTGATACTGATAGTAATGGCAAATAAGTGGTTCTATGGACACGGACGGACATCTTTAATTAGTTTGCAATTTCCAAAGTAGGACCGAAGAAAATCCAAATGGCGCGGCAGCAATACATAAATATGTCACTGAATTCAAGGCGTTGGACGCGTTCGTATCCCAAACATGCTTGCCCGCGGTCGGATGTTCGCGTTCCACTCTTCTGCCTCCCAATAATGCCAAAAGTTAGTTAGCACATTCTAACCACCATGAGTGAGAAAATTAATTCCTAAATTTTTAATCTAGATTATTACAGTGCTCATAGTTAGTTTGGTTGATTTTTTAAATTATGTTGTGATTATTTATTATGAGATAATGTGTGAGCGATTTTTTATTATTATGATATAATTTAATTTGTATATATGCATAAGGACCAATACATTGGATAAATAATCACAGGGGGTTTGGCCGATTTAATTTATGTATCCCACAATTTGCATACATAAGTACATGCTCATTGTATAATTGTGGGCCTATGTATTTTTAATCATTTAATCCAAACAAATAATGAAATTGAATAAAACGGTTGTAACCTATCTTTTCATGCCAATCAAACTAGTCCTCAATTTCCTTGTCGGTCCAATCATGGTGACATTGTCCCCTGGATAAATTTATATGACTAAATTGCTGACGATAGTTAATTAGATAAATTAAATTTTATTTTATATAATATAAAATAGAATGCATGGTTGGTTTGTCAATTTGGTCTGTTGTACAAATTTGGCAAAGACAAAACAAAATTCATCTTCCTATCTATTCATACTCTATATATTACTCTAGTAACATAATACAATACAATTACCAAGCATATTAAAATGCATTAATAAATTGAAAATAGATTCAACAATCATGCCAAAAAAAATACCCAACAACCCCCATATATGTATATGATGAATTTAATAAATAGGCTTTATCAATATCCAGATTCAAGACTTGAACCCAAAAATACATACCATTCATCGTTGATCATAAAATTGATACAAACAAAATTTTATAATAATAGATTAAGAGATCTATGAAATACAATCAATAAAGTGGGTTCTGATTCATAGATATATGGCTCCGATACCAATTGTAAGAAATAATTTAAACCTAAGATGCACATATCCATGAAATCAACAACACCATAAATAGATTGATTTATTTATATACCTATTTGAGCCATGAGATTGATGATCAATGATTGCTATAATTTCATGATTGATTGCCAAATCTTCCTCTCCTTCTCACACAAATCATTTGACAGCTTTAATGAGATAGCAATATCAAAATATGGAGTGGAGAGGGGACCTAACCACAATATATATAAGATAAAATCCTAGAAAGCCCTCTCATCTAAAGCTTTTAAGATTAGGCCTACACCAACTGTCATACCAAATCTATTTAGAAAAGGGCCTTAACAACATTGAGTCAAAATATTAGCTGAATCTATCTTATTAACTGTATTCATTTAGCTTGTTTTCATTATATCAGAAAATAAATTCAATTAATAGAATTTCACATATTGAAATAAAATTTCAACAGTATTATGGTTTCAATTTTAAATGTTAAGTTAAAAGTTTTTGCAAAATAATTTACACTTTGGCACTTAATTATTACTAGAATGACAACTTTCTCATACATTAAAAGGTATAGTATTGTGAGGTATAGTCAAACAAGATAAATAATTTATAAATTATTTTATAGCTTTCTACTCATCTAATATGGAAGAAAATTTTATATTGTCAGCAAGGTTTTGAAAATAGGATCGGATTTGTCGGTTCGACCGGTTCGATCAGTGATCGGAGCCCAGTCCAGTTCAATTAAGCCATAAAAGTCGGGAGTGATCAAAATTGGTCAAAATCGGATCGGTTCAACCGGTTCAGTTTTTTTTTTTGAAATTTTTAATTTTTTTTTTTAAAAAATAGAAAATTATGTTGAAAATGATGATTAAAAATTTTGGACATGTAATTTTTTGAAACATGAATTTATTTTTTTGAAATTTAATAAAATGGTAGTTATATACAAATGTTTATATTTAATTTGTTATTTTATTTTTTTTAATCTCTCTAAAATTATATTAAATATTTAGCATAGAAGAATTTATTTTTATTTGAGTTGAAGTATGAAACGAATGATTATTTAAATTAATGTAAAATATTATTTTTTATTGATTTATAGTTGACTAATTTTTAAACATTATTATTTTCTAAAAAATTTTCTTCAAAATAAGTAAATTAATTTTTTTTCAAATAATATTCTTTCTATATAATTGAAAGTTTTTTTTAGTAATATTAAAATATTATATATATATTTTTTTTTATAAAATTAAATATAATTATTGTGTCATTATGATGTTATACTGGTTTGACCATTGGTTGAATCGGTTGAACCAGTAATCAGTAATATTATCGATTTATTATCCGATCCAATTTTAAAATTATTGCCATAGCTGAAAATTTTGGGAAGAAATTCCCGCCCCCTTTGCCCTACAAGTGTATGGAAAATTACGTAGTACTGGAAATGTCAATAAAAAGTTGGGGAACGTTTTTTTAATTGAAAAAAATATGCAACCAAACTGTGAGTCATTCAGGACCCTAGGAATTTTTATTAATAAATATACTTATTTTACTCTTCTTCATTGATTTACACTTCGCGTGACCAAATTTGTGACATTCGGTTCACAAATAAAATATAACTTCCTTTAATCTATTATTGATTTAAATATAACCATCTAAGAGGGTTAATTGTTTTTTGTTTTTCGGATTAGGGGAGAAAAAGCGAAGACTAGTTTAGAGTTAAAAAATAATCAAGTTGGTTGATTTTTGACTCAAGATCAATTGTCAAAAATTCATTTGATTTTAGTTTGTTGAGTTTGTTAAATATATATTAAACACTTTTGATTGGATAAGATTGATGCTCGATTCAAACTCAGTGTGATTAATTAAAAAGATTAATATAAATATATATATATATATATGTACAATTTAATCAACTTTGATTTTATTTGAATAGACTAAAATTCGTTCAAATTTAATTTATTTAATATATAATTAAATTAAACTCAAATATGTTTTAAATTCAATCAGAAATTCAAATTGAATTTCAAACTTAATGTGACTTTTTAATATAAATATATATGTGTATATACAATTTAATCAACTTTGACTTTATTTGAATCAATTGAAATTCGTTAAAATTCAATTTATTTAATAAATAATTAAATTAAGCTCAAACATATTTTAAATTCAATAAAAAATTTAAATTAAATTTGAAAAATATCTTTGATGCTGCAAAGAGCGTGATGGTCCGGAAGTCCGGTGGATTGAGTTGATAT
>JACGDI010001138.1:128902-191863 GCA_014898725.1 Jacaranda copaia | reverse complement strand
AGTCCAACTTCGTCACTAGATTGTGGAAGTTACCTTCAGGTCGATACGGGTCGACTACGGGATTTCTTATATGAGGTCGATACGGATCGACCAAAGTGACTTGCCTCCGGGTTTAGTGGGTTGAATCCTCTGATTTTGGGCCTGTTGGGCCTGCTGAATTATATCATTTAACATTGGATCTCGTGGGCTGTATTACTTTTAAAAGGGGCCTGTTGGGCCTTCCCATATCAATCTTATTTAACTTAATTTGATTTATATACACTACTAGACATCATACGAATTATATACATACTATGTATGTGATTTGGGATAGAAAAAAAGGGTTGAATTTGGTATAATCTATTTGTGTGCATTCAATCACAAAACATATTGAATGATAGTTTTATAGCCTAAAATACAGAGTAAAGTTATAGGATTATTACGTGAGTTTCAATTATAATTTGATAAGACCTAAATTAAATATCGAGATTGGAAATGGTATATCAATACACAATCATGTGTAAGAATAACGAGAAAAACACACTACAACAATGTAAACACGGACTATTTATAGGGATTCATTGTCCATAATTTGTCACGTCAATGTCGTATGAATACACAGAATGATTCCTTCCCTATCCAATCGACACATTTAAATCGTACAGCGTGTGAGTACGCAAGTCGGTTCGCTAACCGGGACAAAAAATAGCGCAGATTTGGTACTTTGATTGTTGCAGGGGCAAAAGTGTCCTTCGGGCCTTTCCAACATCAGTATTACAAATCACAAGCATGTAAGATTAATCAAACCAGAGGTGAAAAAATAAAAGAAAGAATGAGACCTCTTCTATTTCTACTTTTTAGGGTTTCATTTTATTTAGTGAAACTTTTAACCATGAAACATAAAAAAAAAAAAATAACAAATGAAATTATCAGAAACCATTTCTTTTAATGATACCAAAAATTATTAATACTACGATTGGTTCATAAATTTTGATGAGAAAAAGAAAAGAAGAACATAAAATGTTAAGAAATATATCTTTGATTGTTTGGTTGGTTAGAAAATTATTTTTAAAAAAAATTCAAAAAAATATAATATATTTGAGAAAAATGAGAAAAAAATTCTATTTGAGGTAATCCATTTCATTTTTTTTTACGCTTTCAATGTTCCTCTTTTACCAATTCCTTTTTTCATTTTTTTCTTTAACAATTAAAAAAAATTTAGATTTTTTTTTATTTTTTTTAATATTTTTTTTGTTTTGTTAAAATCCTTAAAGCAAACACAGTGTAAAGCAATTAATTCCTGGAAAGATTTGACAGCTAACATTGACCAACTACAATGAATAATTAGTAAATTTAGCCTGTAGTACTTCATTTATTCCTTTTTGTTTTCCATTGTCTGGTGTAGAGTCCTTTTCTTTCCCTTCCCATCTTTGGGACCACGTCACTTCCTTATTGGTTGTGCAGTCGCTTTTACAGGAAAAAATCGTACTATAAAAGGACAATCCAATCTGCAAAAATGCCCACTACAAATCCAAAAAATTTGAGTAATTCCCAAAGAATTAAGACAAATATTTGTTAAAAAATAAAAAAGGTTTTTTTATTCTTTTATTATATAACTTTCTTTTCGCGACGGATAAAGTGAAAAATCGATGGATACAAATTTGGATCTTTTTAGAACCGAAAGTACGAGTAATTTCCGGCCGACCATCACATTGAATATTCATATTTGGTGGTTCCCCAAATCCGTCTGTTGTCTTCTAGCACCATGTAATCCTGGCCGTGGCTCTTTTTTTTTTTTTTTTAACGTTCCTCCTATTAATATTGTACTGATTAATTAATAATCTAATATTCCCATTTTGGCATTTAATTATGTAGAGTATAGCATTTTCTTTTATTTGAAAATGAATATTATTGATTAGTTTTTTAATTTTTTTTATTTCACCTCAGTTTTATTTTTTAGCATAACAATAAAATATATGTCAATTATTACATTCAAATTTTAAATTCACTAAATTCAAACAATTAAAAAATGATTAGTCAAACTATCAAATATTATTGAGTGGTCAATTTGTGCTGAGCCTCAATCAGGAGACGCCTGTTCCCGTCCAACCACAAATCTTCTGAATAACTAAAAATATATTTTTCAAAATTCAAAGTATTTAATTTCTACAAACGACATCTATAAGAGGTTCAACTATGAATCGAAATATTTTGAATCACATTTAGTGCTTTTACCATCTTCATTATCTTGTGTATCACTTGGGTTTGCCTATCTTCATCACTCGTTCTTATATGGGGTACAGAATGAAAAATAACAATAAAATAAGAAAATTCCGAATGATATAGTGATCTTAGTAATAATAATAAAGTGACAATTTCTCAAATATTATATAAGAAACAAGTAGATGCATTAAAATTTCTAGAAATCGTGAGAGGAAATTTGAATCAAAATTTTAGGTGATCCATTTCACCATCATCCCACACCAATGATGAAACTTCACAAAACATGCAACCTATTTAAAGATATTTAAATCTCAAATATGACCAATGGGTCGACATAACATTTGAAAAATCATGTGATGTTTTATCAAACATTCAAGTTTCAAAGTACAAGTATCAAGTACATCAATTACTTTTATAATCTTACTATTGGTGATCCTCCTATCTTATTGCTCCACTTTCGAAAACACGAAAATCCTCATCCCTTCAAAATTTTGATTGATCGGCTAGGATACTTAAACATGCACTAGGCATGGCTAGTTGCATGCATTATCACGCTCATAGACAACTACCTCCAATTGACTGTGAGATAAGATTATATGTACAACTTATATAGGTATTAGTCGAAAGAACATTTACAGTCGGTCCGTTCCTCCCGATCATCTTTCGAAATTGATCCCAAGGCCCACCCCAAGGGTATCAATTATATTCATGTATATCATGCAACATGTCCAACAGCATTTAAATTAACATTTCGATTTGCCATGACAAACAAGCAATCAAGCAATCTATGTCGCGTTCATTTCAAGGTAATAGTCATGGCACCAATAAAACATGTATTTCAAAATTCCTTTTTAGTTTTCCCAACACGATCACAAATTTCAAGTAAAACGGCAACAATCAGCATAAAGTGGCGATATGTGGTAAATTTTGCAACATGTTTATTGAAAAGGATCAAGCGACAAGAACATATTAACAAGTATATATATGTTCCTTCCCCAACAAAAAATTCTCATACTATCAACTATAAACTCACCTGGTAACTCTCGATTAGTGATATTCTTCTAAGCTTCTCTATCGGTCATGTCCTCACCACTAAATTCAATTAAAGCATAGCATAAGAGAACTAATTCTAATTAGTGTCCTATGGATGGTTTGGGGTGCTTTAGGAATTCTTAATCCTGCCCAAGCAATTTTCTAAACGTGGTCAAGTAGACTTTTTAGGTTTAACTTTCTGTTTCATGCTTCCAATTCCTTGAATTTTTTATTAGGCCAATCAAATTTATTAGCATATAGCTAAGGCGGCATCAATCCGAGGGTAGGAGTCAAATTCATATTCAAGAATTTGATAATTGGATTTTTAATTTAGCTAGATAAAAGTCCTATTCGACCCAAATTTATTTAAATTTTAATATAATCAAATAAAATTCAAATTAACTGATAAAAATTGAATTTTACCTAAATTCAATTATTAGAAGTCCAAATCACGACCTGAAACTAATCCTACAACATCCAGAAATGAATTTCAAGTTCACAATCCAATTACTACTATTGCGTCACCGCTTGCCGCAATCCTCCACCACCCCTAGGTGTAAACCAATTGGAGCAAAGGTGCAACTTGCCAAGCCCATCAAAACCCCTTGATCAATTTTACCTTCCGCTACTGTCTTGTTGACGAATTGAGTAAAAACCATCACTAAAACCCTTGACGCCATAGATCCTTGCCGTCGCAATTTCTCCGTCATTGGTGGTCAAATATTCAAACAAAAGGTACCAAAATGCTCCTCTCAATGAGCCCATTAAAACCCACATGTTAATTTCCAGTTTTGGTTGCTAGAAATGTCAAACCCCTCCCACCGCCATCAAGCTTTGCCACAGTTGAAAATTCTAGTGATTCGCTAGTTGTTTTGGGCAATTTTTGGTATGGTTGTGATCCTTGAGCTGAGAGGAATCTCACTATTATCTTTAGTTTCTAGTTTCAAGCAAAAATGGAGGAGAACTGAGTTTGGGAGGAGTTGAGGTCACCTTTGAGAATTTGAAGAATTTATGTCCTTAATTATATATATATATATATATATAAAGTATTTTTTCAGTTTATTCACTTCGGCTCCAACATTTCTAACCACCTTCAATCTTACCCCAGACATTTGCCCCAATATTTTTATTTTAGTCCTTTAAGGTTTTAGTTTTTCATTTTAGCCCCTAACATTTCTGATTCCAATCAATTAAGTCCTTCTTTATTTATTTTGAAGTCCTTAAGCCTTAATTTCCTCACTTTGATCCCCCCTAAACCTTATAATTTAGACAATCAAGTCCTTCTCATTTACAATTTAATCCCTTGATTGTAAATATTTAATTTTAGATTGTAATTAAATATAACCTAAAATTAATCCAACCAAATTTATTGATTTTATATTTTATTTTATTTTAGGATCTCAAAATTCAAAGTGTTACAATTGGCCAATAACATCACTCTTACGTATATATGTACGCATATTAATTAAGAAAAAGAAAAACTGTCCTATAAAAAACTTTTATATACAACACCTTCATATATTAATACAGTTTTCATGGAAAACATTTATGGGGCCAGGTCTTATTATTATTATTATTATTGTTGTTGTTGTTGTTGTCGTCGTCGTCGTCTAGATGATTTGGAAGTATCAACTTATTTGAATGAATTTATAATGAATTTTATCAGATTTGAATGATACACAAAATTGCTCTTTTCAAAAATATATTTTGATTACTAGTGTCGAGTTTTACTTCAAATCTAGTTATTTATTTTGTCTCTTTGCATATGAAAAAACAATTTGTTCAACATGGGTGTGCATGTCGTATGCAAAGGAGTTAGGAAAATATTAAAAGACTTGTACGTGTGGCTTCTACGATTAATATAATATTACATAAAAAGACATTAGGACCCGTTGTGTCCAATGGTATCAAAAAATGAGAACAAGCCAATAAAATCCTAGAACTCCCCCAATTTTCATGATTATGATGCGATGAGGGGATTGCATTTGATCTATATATCTTTTATGTATTTTATGTTTTATATTGATTTCAAGAAAGAATTTTGGAGTTCAGAATTTTAAATGATTTTATATTATATAAATTTAAATTTTTTTACAGAATGTGATATAGGATCAACTACCATCAATGGGCTTCTTATCCAAGTCCATAATTATTTAATAAAATTAAATGGGCTTAAGCCAATGCGTACATGATTATTCTAACAAAATTATAGTTTCCCACTTAGTTGGGCCCAATAGCTGAAAATATCTAAGTTCAATCAAACTTTGTGACTCATTATTATAAAAATTCCTAGTTGTAGGGTCATGGTTCTGCAATCATTACCTTTAGTTCTTGGTAATTCTCTTTACATACTACCATTTTATATAGATATTAACTTGAGAGTTTGATGATTTTCATAGGGAAACACTTTGACGTTCCTAACCATTTGTTGTTGAGTGGAGGATTTGAACTAGAGCAGCCTCAATGCATTTCGGGGAGAACTAGCTAGCTTTAGGTTCGAGTGGCATTTCACCCATAACCACAACTCATCTGCTAATTCTTCAACATCAGTTGGTTCGGACCTCCACTTAGTTTCACTACGACTTGTTGAAACACATATGGGTTCGGGGAAAGGATCCCCTGAATATTAGGTAGCTGTTGTTAAACTAGACATTTAGGTTCAAATCAAGAGTGAATTCTCTCATGCCCACACTAATTGGTACCATCTCTTAGAAAGTCACTTTTGATCAGTTAGATTTTTTTGAATAGAAGAAGGTATGACAAAGACACCAACAAAGGAGATGGTAGTAGAACCCTATCCTTAAGATCACCCTCTACCCAAGCCCTCTTCGCTCTCACCACAGCGGGCGTAAGTGATGTTGTAGTGCCAAGAAAATGAGCGAGCTAACCTATTATATAGGTAACTACAATCCAACTTAATAATATAACAACAAATTGGTGGAAGAAGATGGTGAGTGATATATAAAAGCTACCTTTGTTACCTCCTATGATGGTGCCTCAATTGGCACTTAATGTAGGTATAAGAGACTTATCCTAGCCTATATCACCAAAGAGAATGTTTATGTTAGCACGGGTGGGAGAGCATCGTGAGAGAAACTAGCCTTATGCATGAGGTAGTGAATCTAAAGAGGTGGAGACTCGAATGCATCATCAAAGACCCTAGAATTTTGATAAGGGGGAGTGGCCTTAGGAGATGCTCCTACCTTGCTAGGCAAAGAAGATTGAAGTGCAAAAGTTAAGTAGTTAGGTAGAGAAACTTGAAAATTGAAAGATGTGAAGAAGAAAAATGCAGAAGGAAGGTTTCCTTGCAAAGGAAAATATCCCTTTTGTGTGAAGAGATATTAATAGAAACCTTACATGTTAGGTTCAAAATTCCAAACTTGCCTAGGTATGATGGTAGTAAAGACCATCAAAAGCACATGACAGCCTTTGAAAATATCATGCAATTACGTAGATTTTTAGATGCAATCAATAGTAGAATTTTCATTACCACCCTTAGCAAGAGAGCACATGAATGGTTCACTAGCATACCATAAGAGATAGTTGAATCTTATGAGCAGCTAAGCAAAAAGTTTGTATTCCACTTCACTAGTAATAAGAGGACAAAGAGATTAACTACCTATCTATTCACCATATGACTAGAGGAGAATGGAAATCTTCTAGCCTTCATTAATTAGGTCAACAATGAATTATTAGAAGCACCAAATTTGAGGGTGGATATGATGGTGATTATTTTACTTCATGAGCTGAAAAATGGACCCTTAGCATCTACTTTGGCTAGGGACCTTTTAGTGGATGTAGAGCAGTTGATGGAGTTGGTAGAGAGGTATATACATGAAGAAGTGGTAAACCACATGAAGGATGAAGAATGGAGCAACAACATACCCCAAAAGTAAGATGAGGGTTAGACAAGAAATAGGCAAGCACCCATTTGAGAAGGAGAGGAGACAATTTCCTATTGTAAATTTCAAACCTACAACTTGAAGTTGTTATAAATTTAGATGTGAACCTTTTTCTTTGCTTTCTCTCCTTTTAATAGTTACAACTTTATTTTATATTTACCTATTGTCATGGGATAGCTCAATAGGCCCACACTTAACATATATCGCCCAACATCATTTTGGACCCAGCTGGGCTGGACCACTCAACAACAACCGTCTAGTCGAGCACACTATTCTCGATTGCATTCAACCAAAGGCTTTAAGCCATTTAGCCTATTCAACCATCTCTCTGGTCGAATGCCCCATTTGTTTGACCTTAGTCAACCAGATTGCTCACTCTAGTGCTGACTCATATCTTCGCTGCATTTAATGTTCTGACAAGTAGCATGCCTCCACATCAATAGTGCGTGACAGCCAGTACAGTCCCTGCTACCAACTTTGCCGCCAGCCTTGCCACCATTTTTGACAGGGAAGCGCTTACTCAAAATACTGTTCACCTTAAAAAGTAGGAGATAATGCCACCTAGAACAGGACTGGGATCGGGAATGACCATAAATCCCCTAGCAAGGACAAGAACCCTCTACACCTAATTGAGCACCTTTGACATATTGCACACTATGAGAAGGCTATAAATACTTCATTGCTAGCTAAATTTTGGGTAATGCCAAATATACTATAAGCTTCTAATATTCTGTTCGATTATCTTCTTTCAACGAGAACTAATTTGAACATCAGAGTGCCTTCGTCGGGGGCACTTTAACTAGTTGAATGTGTACTATTGTTGTAGATCTCAAACCTCGAAAAATATAGTAATTGGATCATTCGACATCCCTAGTTGATTTAGCCTAAACACCACCCTTTTCACTATAAACAACTTTTAACCTCATCACCTATATTTCTTTCATTTTCTTTGCTATGTTTTTTTAGTTTTTCTTTGATATAGGCTAAATAAGATGTTTAAATTGGAGATTACATTTAATTCACACATTGAATAAAGTTAAAGTTTTTTCTGTTACCACTTATGATTACTTTGTTGTGTGGAAATTAAAGATTCCTAAATGAATGAAATAGGCCCCTAAGTGGCCTTCGAGCATCTCCAAGGTTTTCGATGAACTAGATAGGCCTTTATGTGGCCTCTAAGCATCTCCAAGGTTCATGGTGCACCAAATAAGCTAGCTTCCAAGCAGCCTCCAAGCTAATCTCTAAGGTTCTTTATGTACCAAATAAGCCCTTAAGTGGCCTCAATACATCTCCCATATTTTTTATGAATAAGATAAGCCAACCTCTAAGCATTTCCTAGTTTCTTAATGAACCTTATAGGCCCCTAAGTGGCCTCTAAGCATTTCTCATTTTCTCAACGGACCTTATAGGTCTTTGAGTGACCTCCGAGCATCTCTCAGGTTCTTGATCAACCAAATAGACTAAGTGGCCTCCAGGCATCTCCTAGGTTCTTAATAAATCAGATAGGCCCCAAAATGGTCTGCAAGCATCTCCTACGTTCTTGATGAACTAGATAGACCTCTATGTGGCTTCCAAGTATATCCAAGGTTCTTAATGAACTTTATAGGCCCCTAAGTGGCCTCCTAGTATTTCTTAGGTTCTTGATGAACCACATAGGCCCTTAAATAGCCTCCAAGCATCTCATAGGTTCTTGATAAACATTGTTGCCCCCTAAATAGGGATAGCAAAACAATCTCCAACTTTGGAATCCCTACGGGGATTCCTAAATTTGGTTCCCGAATTCAAGGAATTTTTCCTTGCAGGGATAAGGATTGGGATGAAAACCCCTGATGCTAATTCATGGATGGGGATAGGGATGGAGACAGGGATCATACTCCCTTTCCTGTGGAGTCTCAATCCCTGTCAAATAACTAAAATACCCTTAATATATATAATATTTTTGTACTTTCTGTAATTTTATATAATTTATAAGAATTAATTAATCATAAAATATGAATAATAAAAATATATTAATTTAAACCTATTTTTATTCCTAATCCTAATTTTGATTTTTAAATTTTAATTTCTAAATTTTCTTTGCCATCTTCTAAATTCTAACCCTAAATTCATACTCATTTTCCCCTCTCCCTCATGCTCTCACTATCAACAGTAGCGTGCAGTGTCCCCAATCTCTCCCATCTCCCCTCTCTGTTAGATTGCAGCCCTCCCCCTCCCCCTCCCCCGCTTTCTCCATTAATAGCGTTGGTTCCTTTAAATCAATCTCTCATATTCTCACCGGAAAAAAAAATATTCTTTTCATCAAATTTGATTACACATTTTCGGATTTGGTGAACAAAAGTCGTTCAATTTTCCCTACTGTGCTTATTTTGGTTGGATTGCTAAGAGCTGTGCAGGTTAGATTTCTTTATATTTTATCCCCGTATGCAAGAATTAATCTAAGGCCATCTAATTTGTTCAAGTTACCCTAGAAACGCTCCTATATGTATGAGTATTAATATTTGTTAATTTTATAACAGTAATAAAGAAATTATGCTATCAAGTAATTTGTTGCATGAGAATATTAACAAAGAAATACTCCTTACTTGGTATTAATACTTAATGCTGCAAAACCTTATTGTTGATGGTTGTATGTATAATTTTGTCCTCAAGAAATGCTTTTACCTAAGCATATGTATGAGTATTGTTGCTTGGCGTTACTACAAAATCTTGGAGTAAATTTTATAAATTCTTAGACTTAATACTCGCCAATTTTAACCTCAATAGTTCAGTTTTATAAACATGATTGTTGGTGGTTGGCAAGCAATAGATTTTAATTTTCTGCCATATTTTGTCAAAAAAATAATATCACGATTGTTCATAGTTCCTGTTTAAGTAGTTTTTAGTTAAACTTAATCTTTAAGCATGTTTACATGTAATAATTATTTGATAATTTTTTTTTTTTGTAGAATGACCGGTGGTAATAAACTGTCTAATACGCTCATAAGATGCGATCAAGTTCTACTCTTCTATTACAGTTTCTTCCCCAATCTCTGCAATCGCAGCTGGAATGTACGAATTAGAACAAAAATGGAGGTCTACAGCCAAAGTTTCGATCTCTAACACTCGAAAATCTATACCAACCTCAAATCTCACCGATTTCTTTAAAAAAACAGAAAAAAATTGGAAGAGGGTCGGGGTTTTAGATCAGGCCATGGCAGGGGTAGCATATACTGTTGTTGATTTTGTTGGTTGTGGATGTTGCCGCTGGGCAATGGTGGCGGCGGCAGTTTTGGGTTGAGAAGAGAGGCAAAAACTAGTAGGTGTGTTTAAAGTTCGAGTTGTGTTCAACTGGATTTCAATAAATTGAATTTTAAAACTCAAATCGAATCAATCTAATTTAAGTTGAGTTGGTTCAGGTTGGGAAATCGGATCTACCTATTTTATTTTATTTTCCTCCTCCTACCTATTTTATATTTGAAAATTCTATATTAAGTTAATTGTAAAATTCCAATTTCTTCAAGTAATGATAGAAATCTAAACATATGAAGAAGACGTAAATAAATTTATCAAATTCCAACACATATAAAGAGACTACTAACTAGTAATGGGAAAGTGAAAAATAATAAAAAAATAAATTATTTTTTAATTTTAAACTGGTTAGATGGGTTTGGTCTGGTCCGATCTGGTCGAGTTAGTTTGTTATGCAAAAATAAAACCCGAGTTCAACCCAATTATAATTGATTTGGATTGAGTTTTACGTAATTAATTGGATCCGATTACTTGATCCAACTACAATAAATTAGATTGATTTTGTTTGGATTATTGGATTCATTGGATAAATCCAATCCAATGAACCCTCCTACAAACTAGAGAATTAATGAGGAAGGAAAGAAGAAGATAATTAAAACATAAATGAGCGGAGAAAAGAAAAGAGAGAAAAAAGAAGAGAAAGGAAATGCACTTTTGATATATAATGGTTTCTTATTTTTCCTTTGATTAAATATTATCTCATACTCAACAAATAATTTATAATATTAGTAACAGGTTAATTATTAATTAGTTATATAAGAAATATTTAATTATTATCATTTTGTTATTCAAACCAAAATATTTATTCTGTTTTGTATTATTATTTTGTATGTTCTTTTCAAGAGAATAATTAATTAATTTTGTTTCTATTAGATATTTTTTATTAATTTTATTTTTGTATCTCATTAGTTGATGGAAGATTTATGAAATATTATCATTAGTATCATAACAGGTTTATGTAATCTATTTAATTTATGGTACGCCCAATATTTTGCTAATTACTTAATATAAATTTTAGTAATTTTATAATTTTTAAGTGCTTTTTTGGAATTTTTTTTCGAAAAATTTTAACATGGCTACATTGGCGCCGACCTTAGTGATTTCACAAATTTTCACACCTTTGCTTTTTTCCCAATGGCTGTCATTCAAGAATCCCTCATTTCAGTCTATGCCAAAAAACCAGAAGATTTTCTCAAAACTATTATTAGTAGGGTCCAACCGTGTGGAAAATTAAAGCAACAAGAATGAAAGCTCGTGGGAAATTTCGGATGTTTGAAAAGAAGAAGAAATAGTTAAATCTTGTGTTGAAAATTGAAATAGATGAAAATTAAAAAAAATAGTTGGATGGTGTGTTATAATGGAGGAAAATTAATTTATTTATATCACAAAAAATAATAAATAAATTTTTTAATTGAGGATATTTTAGCCTTTTAATGTTTATCCCAATATTATCATCCATCAAAACAAACATTCAATACAATTATCTACTTTTATTATTCATAATATCCTACAAAATAAATATAATTTAAAAATATAAAATTATCATAATCTTACTCTCCACTCCTCATTTTATCACATTACTCCACATCTTATGTCACAAAATAAATGAATACAAAACGAATATAAATAATATTTTCTATAAATGAATACAAATCGAAATGATATTCAAATTCTTGAATATCCATTAAGAGAACGTAACTACTTATAAGGAAATAGAATTCTTTACCTTTTTTCGTAGTTTGTTATGCTTTTTCTACACTTAATTTTGTTAATATCATGCATGTGCAAATTAACGTGTTAGCTTAGCTCCATATTAGTTTAGGCAAGGGGACTGCAGATCTAATTTACTTCATGATATCTTTACGCGACCTACACGTATTGGTCACATTTTGCAAGGAGGATATCACATGATGGATTTTATGGGTTTCATGTGATTTTCGGGATCCTATTGTTATTTTTCGTTCCTATTTTTTACGCAGCATATTCCATCTTTAAGGTTTGAATAAATTTATGATTGCTGATTCTATCATGAAATTTGTACTAAATTAATAAGATACAAAAAAAGAAAAAAAAAATGGAGTGAAATTGAGCAAGGGTTGAAATGAGCTAGAAAACACGCCTCGTACGTCCCGGTGTGTAGTGAACAGTAACCTTGTGCTGGGGCGCACATTTTCTGCCCAACATTATATTTTCTTGGCACAAGTCAATTTTGTGCGTGCCGGGGCGGAAGTCATGTGCACCCCGGCGCACGGCGGATGTCCACCTCACCTAGGACTCTACTTCGTAGGTATTTAATTAGTTTATTCCATGATTTATTATGAGAGACACATATACGAGGGTTTCTAATTGTTTTTGAAATAATTTCTTGAGACGGAGTTTAGAACGAGGGTGTTAGGTGTTCTTGTGAGATTTGTAGGATTTAAAGTTTGTACTTGCACTTTGATTTAAGATCAATAAAATTCTTTTTTTTATCGGGTAGATTAGGCACATCATCGAATCACATTAAATCTTATTGTCAATTACATTAAATTTCTTTACTATTATTTTATAGTTATAATTTTAGATCATTCCAAGTTACAACAATAATTTTTCAAACATTATCTCAATTAAATGATTTGTAGTCTAGTGACATAAATTTTTTACATAATATGAAAAATTAGAAGTTCAAGTCCGAACAAACTCTTAATATGTGTACGTATATATAAATAAAAAAAAAAAGGGAGGGGACACGCGAAAACACAAATGTCTATTTTGATGATCATAATAATTATTATATATGGAAATATTAATATCAGTTTAGGGTCTTGGGCTTGGGCTTGGCATGTGGATTGTTAGTGACATCTAAAGGCCCCAACTTTCTGCATCCACTAACACTAGCAAGGTTGGCACGGCGAAATCTAAGCCTCTGTTTCCCTTGATTTTTCAGATCCCACATTCATTGCATCTTATTTTATATATTGCTACTGTAATACGTATAATGATTTCATATTCTATTCCTTTTACTATTTTAGACATAACTAGTAAAAATATATATAGATATAATGTTCCACAGTTTCAATTTTTATTGATACAACAATATGCAACACTAAAATAATATGACGTTTTATAGATTGATGTAAAAGATTATAAAAAATTAATTATTTGGCACATTCGATACATGTGCTAAAATTTTTATAATATTTTATTCAAGTAATAATAATATTTATTTATTTTTACATAATACAAAATTCATTCTAATAATTTTAATATATTTATTTAATTTTTTTTGTAAATAAGAATTAAAAAAATATTATTGATATGGGATAGTCCAACAGGCCTACTAAACGTGCAAAGTCCAACATTAGTTGTGGGCCCAAATGGGTTAGACCACTGGACAACAACTGTCTAGTCGAGTATACTGTTACCGACCACGTTCTACGGAAGGCTTCAACCCATTTAACCTATTCGACCATCTCTCTGATAAACCAGACCCATCTGTTCAACTATCATCAACTAGGTGGCTCACTCTACCGCTGACTCATATACTCGCCACATTTATTGTTCTGACAGACATCATACCTTTGCATTAATGGCGCATGACAGTCAGTATAGTCTTTGCCACCAACCCTACCACTACCTTTGACAGGGAGGCCTATACCCAAAGTACTGTTTACCCTGAAAAATAGGAGATGGTGCCACCTAAAACAGTACCGAGATTTGGAGTGACCATTAACCCCCTAGCGAGGATTAAAGCTCACTACATCTGACAAGGGCATCTTCGACAAATCACACCAGGAGAAGACTATAAATACCCATAACCTGTCACACTCCAAGTAATGCCAAATACACTATAAACTCTCAATATTCTATTCGATTATCATCTCTCGACCAGAACTAACTTAAGCATTGGAGTGTCTTCGCCAAAGGCACCTCGGTTAGTTTAACATGTATTGCTGTCGCAGATCTCAGACCTCCAGAAGAATAGCACTTGGATCATTTGATCTTTCTGGTCGAATTTGCCCAAATACTACCCTTCTCACTATAAACAACTTTCAACCTTGTCATTTTGGCGCTGTCTATGGGAATCCTTAAGATTGTTATGAAAAAAAAATAGAGAACACACATAGAGCTGCATCAGAAAGGGAGGAGAACAAGAGGTCCACATCTCCTTCTCTCCCTCCACTCTAGCAAGGTACACATGCTCCAGGCCCCAACGTCCCTCAGGAGCAAGTTGTGATGTTAACTATGCCTTAGTTGATGCAGCTGATAAGTGAGCAAATCTCTGCTCAAATCTCTACCCAACTGTCTGCCGCACTAAATAAGCACACCACCGTGCTAACCCCAGCTGGCAGTGCCACTCCGCAATGGCCCCCTCCAGAAGATAGGTCTCCTAAGGATAGCCATGGTCGCTAGGAGTCCAGGTGGCCACCCACCCAGTGTAAAACCAGTCCTAGATACCCCCAGGAGAAAAAGAGGCAACCAAAGTTACAAAAAGAGATCACCGACTCAGTTGATCACGTTCGACCTAATTGAATACCGCAGTTCAATAGGGTCGAACGCTCTAAGCGTGACTACCGCGAGGATATGGAAAAATCTATAGACTTTGCAGCCCGGCCCATTCGAGCCTCGCAACACGATAGGGTCGAGCGTGTGAGCCTATGTCTCGATCGGAATGCCACTCTGGCTAATTGAGATGAATGGGAAGAAGTTTTCCATCAAGTCCAACAACTGAATAGGCACCTCGATGAGATCTTAAGGAGAAACACCGATAAAGGGCCCAATCCCAGAGGTCTCATTAGGAAAGAGGCTCCGCATTCATCTAAGAAATAATCGATGAGTGTATTGCTATCAATGCGAAGGTCCCAACCGGCCTACTGAGATATAATGACTTGATGGATCCCAACAAGCACCTAATGCAGTTCAAGCATATGATGCAGCTGTACGAGTGCAATGAATACATCCATGCTAAGATGTTGGTAACCACATTCTAAGGCATTGTGCTTGACTAGTTTATGAAGCTCAACCTTTCATCAATATACTCTTATGACCAGCTATACGATAAGTTTCTGCACCAATTTACTAACAGGAGAAAGGCGAAACTCCCCCACACCCATCTCCATACCATTAAACAAAGTGAGGAAGAGTCCTTCCATGATTTTTTTACTAGGTTCAACATGGAGGTCCTCAAAATAGATAACTCTATGATCGAGTTCCTAATAGACATACTGTTTCTAGGGCTTAGACACAATGAATGCATCAATGCATTAATGCGTGAATGCCCCAGGTTGATGGAGGAGTTGCTTGACCTAGTTGAGAGATACATGACCCAGGAGAAGATGAACAAGCTCAAGTTGAGGTCAACAAGAAGAAGAAAGAAAGGGACGACCAAAAGCACAAAGAAAGAGGTTGATTTCCCATAAAATGTTTCTATGACTATACACCCCTAAACATCTTGAGGACAGAAGTCCTGTATGCCATTCAACATAATAACCTCCTCAAAAAATTGAGAAAACTGATGGAGACTGAGGCAATGAAAAAATCCAAAACATACTGCCACTTTCATGAATAGAAAGGGTATGACACAAATGAGTGTTTCAATCTCCAAGATGAGATTGAGAGGCTGATTAGGTAGGGTCATCTCAAGAAATATATAGCCATGGACATGCAGGTCGAACGTGGCAAAACTGATTGGACTCTCTATAGAGAAAGATTGGTTAACCCTAGAAATAAAGATGAAAGAAAGAAACCCACCCACAAGGATCACCTGCCTATTCAAGGAGTGATCGACATGATTGCGAGAGGTCCCACTAGGGAGGACTCAAAATCTGGCTGAAGGCAAACCTAGAGGAGGCTCAAGTCAACTAAAGGTTTGCCCGTCGAAACAACATTCCACCTATCAATGAGTGCAAAGCCCATCTCATTCACTGACAACAACTTGGTCCTCCTCGAGGGTAGGAATATCAACCATAAATCAGATTGTCCTATGGTAGTCTTTATTGAGATTGCCAACTTTGAAATACGCAAGGTCCTGGTCAATAATAGTAGCTCAACCAACATCATTTTTCTCTCTACCTTGAAAAGAATAAATATAGGCTAGCTAAAATTTAAACCTATACGAACCCCTCTGGTAGGATTTGGGGGGGGGGTTAGATTATCATTCTGGAAGGATTCGTTAATCTGTCGACACATTTGAAGAGGCTCCTTGAAAAAGAACTTTGATGGTGAACTATCTTGTGGTTAATGCCCCATTTGCTCACAACATCATAATAGGTCGACCAGCTCTCAATGACTTTCGTGCCATTTTGTTGACCTACCACATGAAAATCAAATTTTTGATTCCAATGGGCACAAGAGAGCCTTTGTGCAACATGAACGAGGCTTGGAGGTGTTATAACATCTCGATTGAGTCAAGCGAGCAGAAGACTAGACCATAATTGAAAACCTCAAGGAATGCCCTTATAGCGGAACTCGAGGAGACCTAGGCTAGCAAGAATAGAAAGTTGGAATATACTAGGGTAGAGCCGATTAGGGAATTTAAAACCATTGAGTTGAAATAGGAAAACCCCGACAAGACGACCCATATCGAAATAGACATGGACCTCCACCTAGAGTGTCTTATGGTTGATTTTTTGAGAAAGAATATTGATGTCTTTGCATGGAGAGCATCCGACCTCTAGGGAATCAACCCTAATGTCATCATGCACTGCCTTAATATTGACCCCTCATATAAATCAATCAGACAAAAAATGAGGACATTCAATGCTAAGAGAATGTAGATCATTAAGGAGGAGGTCAGGAAACTCCTAGATGCAAGTTATATTATAGAAATTCAATATTCTTCTTGGTTTTGTAATATTGTACTAGTCCCAAAGAATGAGGGACAATGGCGAATGTGTAACAATTTCACAAATTTAAATAAAGCATGCCCTAAAAATCCTTATCCCTACCTCGGATAGATTTATTAGTTGATTCAATTGCTGATTGTAAGTTATTGAGCATGATGGATATGTTTCAAAGTTATCATCAAATTTCATAGCTCCGAGGATAGAGATAAAACTTCTTTTGTTGTTCCTAATGGGGTCTACTGCTTTTTGGTCATGTCTTTTGGATTGAAAAACGTTGGGGCAACTTATCAAAGACTGGTCAACTTTATGTTCAAAAATGAAATTGGGAAGTCGATGGAGGTATACGTCAATGATATGATTGTAAAAACAAAAAAAGCCCAAGACCACCCGCTCGACCTTAGTTATACTTTTGTAATTCTAAGAGCATTTAATCTGAAGCTAAACCTAAATAAATGTATGTTCAGGGTCCATGGAGGTAAATTTTTAGGCTACATGGTCAGTCAATAGGGCATTGAGACAAACCTATAGAAAATTTAGGTTGTTCTCGATGTCACCCCTCCACGAATAAACATTTAGAGGTTGGTTAGGAGGATTATAGCCTTGGGAAGGTTCATTGCAAAATTAGCCGACAAGAGTTTACCCTTCTTCAAAATTCTCAAAAATGCCAAGAAGTCGGGTTTCCAATAGAGTGAACAGTATGATCGAGTGTTAGTCAAGTTGAAGCAGTACTTAGCCTAGCACCCCATGCTTGCAAAACCTGAATTGGGAGAAGTGCTTCAAATATATTTGGCAGTCTCTGAGGCATCGATTAGCTCAGTCTTGGTCTCGACCAGAGATGACAACCATCGGTCAGTTTACTATTGCATTAAGTCACTCTAAAGATCGAAGCATAATTACTTGGAGATCGAGAAATTTACTTTGGCACTAGTTACTACAACTCGAAAGCTGCAACCATACTTCCAATCTCATGCCATTATAATGCTGACCAACCAATCATTGAAGTAAGTGTTGTCGAAATCGGACATATCTTGAAAACTGACCAAATGAGCCATCGAATTAGGAGAGTTCAGCATTATTTTCCAGCCAAGAACAGCTATCAAAGCACAAGTTCTAGTTAATTTCATTGCCGAGCGAGTTGACTTACCCAAGAAGAATTACGAAGCTCCTCTTGTTTGGACTTTGCACATCGATGGATTATCGACCACAAATTAAGGAGGAATAGGAGTTGCTATCTGATTTTGCAATAAAATTGGACTATACAGTCACGAACAATAAGGTAAAGTACGAGGCCCTTCTCATAGGAATAAGAATGATGCTTGATCATGGTGTCGAGCACCTGGTCACCATTATAGACTTCCAGCTAGTAGCCGAGCAAGTTGACAAAAATTTTGAAGCTAAGAACTCGATGATGGGCAGGTACCTGGATGAGGTGAAAATGCTGCGGTGGTCATTCAAAATGTTCACTCTTAGCCAGGTACTTCGATCTAAAAACGAGCAGGTGGATGCTCTATTGAAGTTTGCTAGCTCAACTAGGGGCATAAGGGATAAGAAAATCATATTTTTGGTCACTGATTGGCCATTGATTGGACCCCTCGAAAAAAATTTGATAGCAAGCATTGAGGAGACTGCACTTTCTTGACAGGACCCGATCAAACTCTATTTGAGTCAGGACACCATCCTTGAGGACATAAATAAGGCTTGATGTCTTTGAGGTTAAGCTGCTAAATTTGCGCTCAACGAGCATGGTTAGTTGTATAAGAGGTCAATTTCCAGACCCCTCCTGAGGTGACTGGATCTCGATCAAGCTCTAGAGGTATTATAGGACATTCATACAGGTATGTGTGGCAACCATTCTGGAGGAAGATCTCTAGCCTACAAAATAATCAGGTACAAAAACTTTGGCCAATATTGTTGAAAGACTTGGTGGATTTTGCATGAAAATATACATCATGCTAGGTCCATTCAAATTTGCCACACTAGCCCGCAGCACCATTGGTCAATGTCTAAATTTCTTGGCCTTTCGACTAGTGGGGCATTGACATTTTAGGTTTACTGTCAAGGTCGAATGGACAGCAAAAATTCATAATCATCACGGTCAAGTACTTTACTAAATAGGTCGAGGCTGAGACTGTTCCTAAGATAACAAATGCGGGTATTAAGAGTTTCATCTGGAAGAACATCATCTACCATTTTGGTCTACCTAAGATCCTTATTTTAGATAGCAGCACTTAATTTCAAAGTAAGAGCACCAGAGGTTAGTGCGACGCCTTAGGGACCACACAACACTTCACTTCAGTAGGCAATCCTCAATCGAACGGCCAAATAGAGGTAACTAACAGAATGATTCTCGACCATCTAAAAGCTATGATATAGGATACTAGCTTGAAATGGGCAAACGACTTCCCCAGGGTGCTATGGACGTACAAGATAACTCCCTGAATAGCTACAAGTCATAGCCCTTACAGTTACATTTATGGGTCGAGATAGTCATCCCCTCAAAGCTGATTCAACATACAGCTCAAGTCATTCACTTCCATTCGCTAAGAAATACATTAGAGAGAAAACTCAACCTTGAAACAATCAACGAGCGCAGATAAGAAGTTTATAACACGATACAATGCTACAAGTTGAGAATGGCTGAAAATTATAACAAAGAAGTCAAGTTGTGCCATTTTAAGGTTGGAGACCTCGTTCTCAAGAAGGTGAAAGTCTCCAAGAATGTTTGCAAGCTCCACCCGAAATGGGAAGGATCATACACTGTTGTTAAAGTATCAAAGCATAATGCCTACAGACTAGCCAATATGGAAGGGGAGGAACTCCCTCGCCCGCGGAATGCCATCAACCTAAGAAAATTTTACATTTAAAATTATGTTGTATTTATCTTTGTATTCTTTGGCTTAAATAAAGTTCCAACAATACTGCTACCATTTGCAGGCATTGTTATAATTGTATTCAACAAGCATCAAGATCCTAGTCGACCCCGTAGTCAATGAATAAGTGGCCCCTCACTGCCACTCAAGCGATTTCATGCTGCCATCAAGTTCTTAGTCAACCCCGTAGTCGACGAATAAGCAGCCCCTCGCTGCTACTCAAGCGGCTTCATGCTGCCACACAAATTTTTGATCAATCGCATAGTTGACTAGTAAACAACTTCATGGTGCCACTAAAGTGCATAGTCGACCTCGCAGTCAACGGATGAGCAATTCATGCAACCAGACTCGGGTCGACCCTGTAGTTGACAAAGAAATAGCTTTGTGCCATTCAATCAATTTTCAAAATTTAAATCAACCATGATATCGATCCCAAGTGGCTACAAGTTGCAGACATTAGGCTTTTTCGCCTAAATTAAATAATTGACCAAGTAGTCGATTAATAAGTTGACGACCATACAACAATGAGAATTAATGATGCAGTTGTGAAAATAAATTACTACGCGTCAGTCAACATTAAACAAAATTGACAACAGTGTTGTTAGATTTTCTTGATAATGATGGTGATAACCAAATATTTTATCAGACATTACTCAAATTACTATGAAAATAAAGTTGCATTTGAGAAGGTTCAAAAAATTTCTTCAATGTAACAAGATTGAAATTAAAAACATCCTTCATTCATTGAGAATTGGTTATAATTCCACAAAAAAAAAAAAAGAAACAACAAAAAAATGGCAAAAACCAATTCAGTTCTGGCTAGACCCCCTAGTTTAAATTGGGCTCTTTAGCACATAAGTAAAAGGCAAAATGGCTCGAGGTGGTTGAGAAGGCCCTACGATGTTGCTCATAAAGTTGGTCGAATGCAGCACGTACTACGCTACATCAACCTATTCCTCTCTGAGCTGGATCACAAGGTCATCCACAAATGCAAATTCATCAACTAACTACTCTAACCTCACATCAACATCAGCCTTCTTCTTTTGAGCTTTAGTTAGAGGCTCATTGAGCACAAGGGTCGCAGTTTGTTTCTCCTAGTCCCTGGTCGACTCCGCCCTTCTCAGGGTCGGGATAAGGCTGTAGATTCTCATTCAATATAAGGCGTATCTTGCTTTTGTTGTCATGCCAAAAAGCGTAACCAAGGCACTTGAGCTTCTTCACAGCCCTATAGAATGCTTTACGAGCATTGTCAAGTGACATGATCGTGGTCGTATCCTAAAAGGCTGGGCTCAAAATAAATTATTCCACTGCCTCGTGCTGTACCAAAGGGAGGTGTCGATTGAAGGCCTCTTGCACCTCCTTGGTGGTCTCTATTCGACCTTGTGCCCCACCAAACGAGAAGCTCACCTGCAGGTCCAAGTGATCTTTCTTAATTATTGAGTCCATTTGACTCCACTCCTGACAGCCTAAACCAACTACTGATCTTTGGAGTTTAGTTGTTCTTAGAGCTCAGCCACCTGTTTGGTCTGCTGCTCGACTTGAAGTTAGGAGGACTCGAGTTGCACCTTGAGGTTTTCCATATTCCCTCCCCTTTACAACTCCTCTATATCTGCCAATGCCAGTTCTGATCGATAGAAGATATTGTAGCCTATCTAGCCCACCTGTAACATAAGAATATCAATCCATAGTACTGCTACGAAAAAGGAATTTGATGAAAGGTTATCAAACTTGTGCTTAGGTTAGCCACTTTAGGGCATTGCTGCCAGTCATTTCTCCCTAAAGGATGGAGGTTGAATCGATTATTTTATGGGTGGGGTCAGTCGCAAAGTGGGGCAGTGATAGCTGAAGGAGTTGGAATAGCACTCCATCACCAGGTTTTCTGAGCAGGTCGTAGCTTGACACTATTTTTTATTTTCCTTTGTCACCTACAGCCCTCGTTAGCATTGAGCCTCTCTGCTTGGCAATCTATCTTTTGCCCTGACCCATGAGGCCACTTTGCATAGGCTCCTTTCGATGAGTGGATTAAAGCTTGAGTGCCTGTTCAATTTGAGAAACTACAGGAACCGAGGTCAATTATGTCGAAGCTACTGGCTTCGAGGGAGAAGTCTCTCATTGAGAACCAACAGCTCGACACCATTCCTCATTTCTCAAAGCACTGGCTTAAGCTTTAGTTTTGCTTTTGGTCATTATCTCTTCTCGATCTACAAACACAAATAAGACAAACAAGCATCAGAAATTAAGCAGAAGAGCAATCACAATTAACTTGATCAACGAGAATCTCTACCTAGTCAATCGCCAATAGGCAAATTGAGTTAGGCTAGCGATAAGCCAACTAGCACCAGGCACTTTTCTTCAGTCAAAATTGAGGCTTTCCTTGGCCCCTGAACATAGAAAAAATATTTTTTCCACTCTTGGCCGTATGAAGAAACAAGAGATACTAGGAATTTTTGATGGGGTCATATGGTTAAGTAATAAAAACCCAACTCCTTTGTACTACCTAACTTCCATGACAGGTGTAAATGGAATAAATTAGAAAAATTGGCAAAAGAGGCGGGTTGGTTATATAGATGCATTAACACCGCAACACTGTAAAGGGTGGCGAAACAATTAGGGAGCAATTGGGTTATACAAACTTCTAAACCCACCAAGAGGTCGACTATTGTTTGGGAAAGAGGAAACCTAAGACTGTATCTTATCCCCTCCTCAAACATTGTTATGCATACCCTAGGAGGTTGATGCATTCTACCTTAAGTCCTTGGCACCAAAAACTCATATTCCTTAGGGACATGATACAACTCCCTAAGTCGCAACATGTCAGTGGGTGATATTTTGAAGGTTATTTCTGCATAATGGTCTAGTGTAAACAATCAACCCCGAGATACCGAAAAACCACTCAAGCCAGCTTCACCTCTAGAAACAACCCTTTTGGTGCTCGAACTTAAGCTATTGCTCGATAAACTATCTGAACCACTATCGTAGGTTGTTTTAGATGCACTCCTAAACCTAGTTTTCCCCTGAGATGCTACACTTTCGGATCTAGTGTCCTCACTATCTAAAGTGCTAGACATTGTCACAAAAGGAAAAGAAGAAAAATGATTAAATGGGTAGAGCAACTTACAGCAGGTATCCTGCAAACTCCAAGCACAACGAAAGGTTTGGAGAACTTCGTAAATAGGAACTTGACCAGATATGATTTTAGCAAAAATGCAAATGGATACTTCTATCCCACATATTTATAGATATTTAGGCATGAGAACCCAAGTAGTAGTAATAATTACTCTGCCGCCCTTTTCACGCTTCATATTTTGTGATGTAATCGGTGCATTAAATGCATGAAACCATTAAAAACCCTAGTTAAGAATTCAAATACCTTGGTTGAAAGTTTAAAAACTCTGGTCAAAAGTTCAAAAGCCCTAGTTGAGTGGACAGAACCCCGATCGAGTGAGCATGACCGCCATAACTACTTATAAACTGTCATTCAGTTATTTATTTGTTTCTTGAGCTTGCTCATCGATAAGCTCGATTAGGATCACAAGTGGGGAGGACTCAAGATATGGAATGACCTAATTGGCCCACTTAATGCGCAAGGCCCAACATCAGCTCTAGGCCCAAATAGGCTAGACCACTCAATAATAATCGTTTGGTCAAGTATACTGTTACCGACCACGTTCGACATGAGGCTTCAACCCATTTAGTCTATTCGATCATCTCTCTAATCAACCAGATCCATCTATTCAACTATCATCGACCAAGTGGCTCATTCCGATGTTGACTCATATCCTCGCCACATTTATTATTCTAACAAGTAGCATACCTCCGCATTAGTGGCACATGACAGCCGGTGCAGTCTCTGCCATCACTTTTGATAAGGAAGCGCATACCCAGAGTACTGTTTACCCTGAAAAACAGAAGATGGTGCCACCTGGAACAGTATTCAAATCTAGAATAACCATTAACCCTCTAATGAGGATTAAAGCCCACTATACCTAATAGGAGCACCTTTGATAAATCACATCGGGAGAAAACTATAAATATCTCATAACCTGCCATGCTCTAAGTAATGCCAAATATACTATAAACTCTTAATATTCTATTTGATTATCATCTCTCAACCAGAACTAACTTGAGCATCAAAGTTCTTTCACAGGGGGCATCTCGGCTAGTTCAACGTGTGTTGTTGTTGCAAATCTCAAACCTCGAGAAGAATAGCACTTGGATCATTGGCCTCCGTGGTCGAATTTGCCCAAACACCACCGTTTTCACTATAAACTACTTTTAACCTCATCAATTATAAAATGGTAATTGTAGGCATAGAATATATGAGTTATTAAGTAAACGATCGGGTGATGACATTTTAGGCAAATCATTCAAAAACACACAAAAAAGAGATGGGTATTATTAATAGTATTAGCATCCATTTTGTCTACACATATTTTAGTTATAGCAGTTTTTTTTATTGTTATTTCACTAAAATAATATTTATTATAAAAATGTGCTACCTAAAGAAAATATTACATTTAAATAAATTAAGTGTGTGTTCAAATTTAAATTATAATTTAAGAATATTTGAAGTACTTACACAATAAATATGTGCACCTCATTTTTGTTGTATTTAACATAATTCTAGGATAAAATATTTATTATTAAATCTCAACTCAAATGAAAAAACAATCTAATTCATGTCTACTTATATATAAATTGCAAATAATAGCTTAAACTTACACATTACATAAATAATTCATTTTACATAATTTACAAAAGTAAATATAAATTTATTTTTATACCAAATGTATTCCATTAATAGTACTATATCCACATTCAAATATACTACAATTACAATCTATTTATTTTATAACATCAATCATCCATATCATTACATCATTATTTTATTATAACCACTAACTAATTATTACATACAGACACATTTGTGTATATACATAGCCCAATCATTACATATATATATTCTCCCAAAAAAGATTATGAAAATAAAAATTAATCCCATTAACCCAATAAAAATTTTATTGATTTGATATCTAAAATTGGATTTGTCTCCTTCGAAAACAAAATCAAACATAATTTTTTCCATCAAAATAATTTGTAACCGCCTCTAAAACAAAACCAATCGTTCATTTATATTCTTCATCTCTACTTTCAAAATATTTTTTCAAAAATAATTGCATACAAACTCAACGTTAACTAAAATCTTCCATGAAATCAATTAAATCGAAGACCAGCTAGATGAAATCAAATAAATGTAGTCCAAAAATGCATTGCAAATCAAAATAAAAGTTCTATAATAACCCTCTCATTTTAATCGAATAGGAAGAAAATCCTATTGTCGAAATGGACTTCCATACCACTTGTCGAATAACTCAATGAAGGTAGAGTGAAGAAAATTGGTCAAAGCAAGTTGCATCCTATGTTATGGTTTCTTGCCTTTCTATAAAAGAGAGGCAAAATAGTCACTTTTGATTTTTATATGGTTGGCCAAATTGAATTGAAAATCAGACTTATTATAAATAAAAGACTCATTAAAATTTAAAAACATTTAATAGAGTTGGATAGTCAAAAAGTCCAACCTACTATAGGCTACCAAACACAACCCAAGTGTGTTTTTAGGATTCAATAATTTGAATATATCAACATAATACATGCCTTTTTGTAAGGAAAGGGGTAGGAAGATATTCCTATTGCAACAATTCTTATTGAAGTGAGAATAAATGTTATATAAAATATTGGAAAAAATTACAATTTTAGTCCCAAACTTTTCAAAATAGCCAAACTTAGTCCCCCATATTACATACCATGGTATAGAAAATCCCACCATCAACTTTTGGGTGGAAGAATCATGTGAAACACACGTGCCTGTTAAAATAGTCCACCCTATGCAAATTAGAATGGAGGGAATCTAATGTGGCCAATGAATTTTGGAGGGAACCCATGTTGGCAAAAAAAGTTGTAATCGACTAACGAGCTAGTTGGATGAAAAATAAAATAAGGACTCAAAATTAGTCTTGCTCAAACCTAAAATTATCTAAACCCTAATTTTCTCTCAAGCCCAAATTCCTAAAATCTAATCACTTTTCCACCACATAAGAATTTGTTTCATTTCATAACATTGGCGAAGGCATTAGTCATTTGAAATCGGAAAAAGGAGAGAAAACAGATTAAAGTAAGAAAATGTTACGGGCACAATATGTTAAGCGGTAAAAGCTAAGATATTATAGTGAGAGTCTTTTATTCATTTCCTTTAAACTTTTCAATTTTGCCGATGCTAACATTATTGTGTTACATGTATAATGTTGAGGGTTTTTAAACAATGTGCTTGTTATTATTGGGTTTTGGGCTATGGTCCCCTCAGTGTGGTTTTTTTCCTAGGTAGCATTCCTTTTCTATTTTTCATTGTCGTCCCTGGCCCAATTGCTATTTTTTAGGTAGGTTGGGAAACACATTACACTTAGTATAATGCTTACTATAAACATTCTGTTGCTATTAGCTCTCTGATTTTGTTGTACTAAATATATATATATATATATATATTTTTTTTCTTTTTCCTTATGTGTTGTAGGTAAAGGTAATGACCTAACAACATTATTAATACATTATGGAGGTGAATTATTATTTTTTTGCCTAGGGCAGAGAATGAAGAGATATTATTGGTGCTTTTGATTATGCTAACCTAAGGACTATATCAATAGGCCAACTTAAGAGTTTCTATCAACAATTGGGGTATAATATAGAAGTGTGATATTGTAGAATTGATCCCCTAGATAAGTTTAGAATTATTATATGTGAAATTGACCTAGTTTAGTTTGTTGACTATTATCAGAATGAGATGCACTTATATTATATGCTGAGAAAGTGATCAATGAAAATAGAAATATTGCACTTAATGAACAAAATGATAAGGGCTTGTGGATGAAAATGCTCATAATGATGATAAAACTCATAACCCAAATCTTAAAGAAACTAATACAAATGATGACCAACAAAGGGTAGTGAGCCAAATGTAGAAACTGAGGTAATTGATGATCAAACTTGGTAGTGAGCTAAATTTAGAAACTAAAGATAGTCCTAATGGGGATAACATCAATGATAAAATGGGGATAGTCCTAATGCAGATATTGATCATCAAAATGGGGGTGGTGAGCCAAATCTCAAGACTAAGACAATTGATAATCAAGCTGGCAGAGTGAGCTAAAGGTCAATACTGAGGCAATTGATGATCAAGTTGGGGTAGGAAGCCAATTATTGACCATGATCAAATTGAGACAAATGAAATTAATCATGATTTTAGGTTCATTGATGAGTATGGGGAAGACATGAATTGGAGTTTAGAAGATTTTGAAAATGCTGAGTTGGTGAAGGGAGCCAATGAGGGTGGAGAGTATATGGAGAGGGAAAATAAACTAAATTAGAATATAAATGACCCCAAGAAGAACGATTATGATTTTTATGGTAGTGATTACAACATAGATAGTGATGTAAGTGGTGAAGATGGCAGTGATGATGAGTTGTTTGAAAAACATATAGATAACGATATTGAATGGGCAGGGTTAGCTCAAAAAGAAGAAAATGAACCTAATAGTCCTAATAACTTCTCTTCTGTGTCTAATGCGAAAGACTTTGACATTGTTGCATGTTCAGATGATAAGCATAGGAAAAAAACACTTACCCTATTAAATCCTTCAAACACATTTTGATTCTTCATTTGGCACCAACATGATTTTAAGTAATAAAAAGGAGTTTAGAGAAGCAATATAAGCCCATGCCATTAAGACAAGAAAAAATTTAAAAATTACCAAAAATGATAATAGAATGATCTATTCTAGGTGCTATGAAGAGGGTTGTGATTGGCACACTAATGCACTTAAGGTCAAAGATAAATCCTTATTTTAGATCAGGGAATATAATCCTAATCAAAAATGTGGGAACAATTATGATGTTAAAAATATGAAATCACAAAGGCTATCTAAGAAGTTTGAGGAGGCTTTTAGGTTTGATCCAAAGAGAAACATTAAAGGCTTCAACAATGATGTAATTAAGGGGATAAGATGCCATGTCTCAAAATATCAGGCTTATAGAGCAAAGAAGAGAACTTTGAAGGCAATAACAGTAACTTGATGAGTAATATGCTAAGTTGTGGGATTATGCACATGAATTAAGAAGAAAAAATCCAAGTTCAACCGTTGTGATGGCAATAAGTGATGAAATAGATGCTAAATTTGATAAATTTTACGTTTATTTTTAGGCCCTTAAATAAGGTTCTTTGTTAGTTGTAGACCTATTATAGGTGTTGATGGATGCCACCTAAAAGGTCCACATGGTGGCAATGTTTTCAAAATCGAATCGGATAATGAATTGGCGACGTTACTAGTGACTAATGCAACTGGTTGGACTGGTTGAACCATCGATTTGACTGGTATGACGTTATAATGATGTAATAATTATTTTTAATTTTATAAATATATATATAATATAATTGATATATTGCAAAAAATAGAAAAATTCCAACAATTCATAAATAAATAAAAAAATTTCTCCATTTTTAGTCATTTTTTCCCTTCAAATGGTTCTTTAGAAAATACCATTTCTCTATTAATCAATTACAAATATATAATCTAATTCAAATAGTAACACACAACTATTTAATATTAATACAAATGGGCATCCCTTCAAGTTTCAAATTCAATATTTAACAAAATAAAATAAGTTTTTTCACACTAAATATCCAATATATTCCAGTAGAAATTAATAAAACAACAACAAATGCAACCATCAATTATACAAAATATAACTACATCATTGGATTTCAAATAAATGAACTTAAGTTCCAAAATCTACATTGTTGCCCAAAGTCTTTAATCATCATCTTCATCAATGAGGTAATTCCTTTGTTGCCTTAAAATATGATTTACTTCAACATCATTTAAGCTTGAGCTGCCACCAAATTTTGACAAATCAACTTGATCATCAGTCATATTTGTGTCGTCTTCATCACCCAGAAAAATAACTATATAATATGAGCAAAATTATAAGAAAGTTATATATCAACACAATTTGTGAAAAAATATTAGATAATCAAGTGTATGATTAACCTCTAGGTGGATGCAAATTTTCATTACACATCTCGTCCTCAAACATTGCTTCCAACTCATCACAATCAAGCTCTCTACTTGGCTCCTCCTCAATTACCCAAAAGTCTACTTTATCAATGCATTCATAATCAATAGGATCATATGATCTTTTTCTTTGTTTACCACTAAAATACCATATAACATTTGAAATATAATTTTTAGTTAGGAATATAAAGTGTTAAATAATTGATAATGCAAACAATTACTAAAAATATAAAAATTAAATAAAGACAAAATAAAAGTAAATTATTAATTCTTACCAATGTTGCAAGCACAAATTATAATGAACAAAGATAAGATCATTTAATCTTTGACGCTCCAACCTATTCCTCTTCTTATTATGGATGCGTTCAAAGACACTCCAATTATGCTCACATCCAGAAGAAGATGAGGTTTGACTCAATATTTTAATAGCAATATTCTGCAAATTTGGTGTGTCACTACCAAATATTCTCCTCCATTTATCTTTAGAAACAATTATACACCATGCATAGAAATAAAATGAAAATCACATCAAGTATTAAAAAAAAAATCAATGACCAAATAAGAAATATAAAATATGTACAAGGTCGAGTGGTTATTGCATTATTTATTGCTAATTTTTTTCCAAAACTATTATATGCTCTCGAAACATACTAATTTCATGCAACACATTATCTACGCTAGGACAAAGTTTCTCAATAACATCAAAAAACCATTTATAACCTCAGCACTTTGGGAAAAGCTCTCTAGATCATACTGAAATATAGGGTTCAAGAAAAATGCAGTTGCATGGAGACATTTGTGCAACATATTATCCCATCTATCATTTACAATATCAATATAAATGTTGTACAAATGATCCTTATTTTTGAATAATTCTTTGATGCCTTTTATTGCCCTCCACATCCCTTCATAAACATAGCCTAGCGAAGGCTTCTCATTAGAATCACATATGTGCAATTACCTCTTTAGTGGACCCATAATCTTCACTATAATTAAGCAATTGTTCCAAAATGTACTATCTAGAATAATTTTCTTAACCTCTTTGCCCTTTTTAGTTTTTCAAAAACTTTTTGAACCTTGCACTTACAACCATAGCTTCTAGACGTTCCTTATGATCATAAAGACTCTTCAATGCTATAAATTTTGTGCTAAAATGGTTATCCCCCGAATGAATAATTTTTGTCCATCCAACTCGTTTCCTTAACCATGATTTTACACAAAAACTATAATTCTTGAAGCAAGAACTACAAATTTTTCACTAAAGTCAATTCTCTAATATCCTTCATTATCAAATTTGTACAATAAGCAAAACAGGGAGACCAATAAATTGAAGAATATTTGATAGAGAGCAATTTTCCAACTTTCTTATAGTTCTTTGCATTGTCAGTGACCATATGAACAATATTATTAACACCCACCATCTCAACTATTTCAAAAAAAAGATTGCACAAGGTTTTTACATCACTTTCAACAACCAAAACATCCACAGATTTAATAAATGATGTTCCATATGGACAATAAACCAAGAAATTTATCAATGACCTGTGACTTTGATCAATCCAACCATCACCCTTAATTGTGCAACTAATTTCAACTTATTTAGATCGAACAACATCATATCTAACTGACATTAGATTTTTGCTTCTTTAAGTAAAGAAATTCTTAAAGCATGATAAGAAGGACCAGTGTATTCATGCTCCATTGTTGCTATCCTACTTATCACTGGTTGAAAATATGGTGAATTCACAACATTGATCGGGATACAACAATCATAAATCCACAAAGCAATAGCCATATCAGTATCATGCCTTTTTTCTTTACTTTGCAATTTTACTTGTATACTAGGTTGAGATAAATCAACACCACCTCCAACTTTCATGTAATTTCCAATGTGAGCTATTTTCTTCCTTTTATTACTACCACTTGCACCTTTTTTACTAGCTAGATTTGGAATTTCTTCAACATCATTTCCTTCAAAATCACTTACAATATCACCATACAAATCCAACTTAGATGTATCTTTCTCCTTTTTATTTTGTGAAACTTCAATTAGTGCTCCTTTAATTTGAAAACAAACATCCGTAAGAACTTTAAGACAAGCCTGTACATTACCAATAAATTTTGTCAAGATGTTGCTTCATCTGACTAATTCCTCTACTATTGATTGCTTGATTGCAATGCAAACATTTGAGAGTTCGAATCTTTCCACTTGAAGGTACCTCATAGCAATGCTTCCATGCCATGTTATTTCTTTGACGAGGATTTTGACCACAATTTCCAAATTATTCTACTAATTGTGATTGGTCTAATAGCATAGGTGGTGTAGAGAAAGTGGCATTTTCCATGTCCTACAATTTCAAGAAAAGAAACTTTCAGTACAAAAATAAAATAGATCAACTACAATATGTTAAAGTAAAATTGGGATAATTGAAATAAAAATAGTAGTTGTTCATTATCCCATAAAGTATTTTTTTCAAGAGTTTAATGATTCATTTCAATAATTCATGATTAAATCAAATATAGATACTAAAATTTTAAATTTTCATATTCTAGATTCCATTTGAATATTATTTTACTAATTATAATAAAATTGAAAACCCATCAATTGTTAAAGGAAATTAAAACTATGATGCAAAATCAAATACCATAAACTTTGCCAAGTTAATAATTTTAATAATTCACTTCATGATTGAAACAATATAAATACTAATATTTTAAATTTTCTTATACTAATAAAATTGAAATAATAATGAACCGGATTCTAATAATTATAATAAAAATTTTAACATATTTAATTTTATTATAATAAAATTATTAGAATCAATTGTTAAAATCAATTTATTAGAATCAGTTTTATTATAATACAATTTTCTTATTCTAATAATTTCTTGCCTAGTAATTATAATAATCAATTGTTAAACCAAACAAATCTAAAGAAAAATTGAAAGAAAAAAAAAAAACCTTAGTAGCAAGAAAATTTTCTTCTTCAAGAGAGAGGCAAAGTCATAAATCTAAACTACTTAGTACCTAAACATACTATTGGAGTGTCAGTATAAAGCAACAAGCACATTAAAAATAGTGTGGAAATTAAAAATAAATAAAATGGACATTCTTGGATGGGAACTAACTTACGATTTTATTGTTCAAATGTTGAAGTTGAAGAGGATGAACTATAGACAATGGAGAGGAGATCTTGTAATATTTTCTCTTCAAACTTGCAATAGAGAATAATGAACAATAGTGGGGGTGGAGATTGAGGAAGAAAGAGAAAGGAAAGGAAAGAGACCAAGAAAGGAGGAATTAAGATTTGAAAAGTGGGCAAAGTTAAAACTTAAAACCTAGTCAATAGTCAACACTCAACAGTAAAAATCGGTTGCTTACTAGTGTATGCTTTAAAAACCAAAAAAACCAAGAAAAAAAAGTGAAGTAGTCAAGAACCAATCAAACTAGTACTAATTCAACCAATTTTGACCGATTCTCAGTTGGTTAGTTCACAAGCGATTTTCTAGGATGATCCGGGCAGGACTAGCCCCCGCTCACCGATCAAACCAATCGATCTAGTCCAATTTTTAAAACCTTGCATGGTGGGATAGTTTTGTGTGTAGTTTCAATAGACCTTAACAACAACCTATATCTATGGGCTTATGTAGCTATTTGTATTGAAACTAAGGTAGCATGGGAGTGAATTCTGGCTGTACTGAAGAATGATTTATGCATAGAAAAGGATGATGCATTTACATTCATATTAGACTAACAGAAGGGTCTAGTGCTTGCATTTGAGTTAGTATTCCCAGGTGCAAACTATAGGTTTTGTGTGAGATATCTACATGGAAACACAAAAAATATAGGGTTCAAGGGATTAGCATATAAAAGATGTTTGTGAGCAACTAAAGCAAGCACTATGGTAGAATTTAATCAAAGATCATTGGAGATAGGTGAACTTGATCTTAAGTGTTGAATTGCTTACAAGACAAGCCTTCTTCACAGTGGTCTAGACCACACTTCAATACATTTGTAAAGTGTGATATCTTTCTAAACAATGTTTGAGAAAACTTTGATAGCAATATAATCTGGAGGCAAGAGAGAAGCCCATATTGACAATATCATAGTAGATTAGAGAGTTTTTGGTGTCTAGACTATAAGAAAACAAAGATAGGTGTGCAACTAAATAGGAAGGAAAAATGTTATGTCCTAAAATCAAAAAGATTGTGGAGAATAACATGAACAAGACAGCTGACTACATTCCAATCATTAGCTTTACGAAATTTGTTGCTTTGATGGATCAAAATTCATTGTTGACTTGAGCCCACATATGTTCTTAGAAAAATTAGGAGCTAAGTGGGATTCCATGTAAACATGGAATTAGTGCAATCTATAGTCAAAATATGGTCCCTAAGACCTTTGTGCATGACTGTAGTGTTATTGAGACATTTTGAAAAATAGATGAGGCACCTATTCAGCCTATAGATAGAGCACAATTATGGAAGAAGACTAGCTTCATTCGACCCCTCCCACCAAACTTTGGAAAGAAGAAGGGCAAGTTTGCAAGAGCAAGAAGGTATGAGATTTATGAGCAAACAAAGTAGAAAAAGAAAGCACAAGGCCTCAAAAGCTATTGAAAATAAATAGGCAATAACAATTAGTAACTTGCAAGTTTTGCGAGGGAAAAGGTCATAACAAGAAAGGTTATGAATGGTGAAAGTTTGCTAAAGAATTTTCAGTTGAAAAGATGACATAAGAAGCAGAATAAGCTCAACATACTGAACCAGTCGAAGTCAATGTGTAGAAGGCAAAGCAAGTAGGGCAACATTAAGAAGAGATGGCACAAGGTGATGACATTCCTCCAATGACACTCCAATGACATAAGGAGAACTAATTCAAGAACTTCCAACTTAGGCACAGAAAATAGGGAATATAAATTTACTATAAGTTTATATTATTTTTTATGAATTATCTATAAATTAATTGCTCTCTATCTTATTGAATTTATTTGTGATTTTCGCATTCAAGAAAAAGGACAAGATTAACATCCATTTCATCTAATAGAGGACAAAAAGCAATTGAGGTAGATGTAATGGTTTCCTTTACATTTATTTAGTTTTTTTGGTGTCCAAGTAATTTCTTTGTTGCTTTATTTTTTCTTGTTTTGGTACTTAAATAGGAGCATCTCAAAGAAAATAGAAAAAAAAAAAGGACATAGGACAAAAAATACAACTAATGATGATGTGAATGTAAGTATCTGTAGTCTTTGGTGCTTAATTGGAATATTTTTTACTACTTTAGTGTTTTTTGTGTTTTACTGTTTTAATTTTTTGAGTTTTGGTATCTCTAGTATATTGAACATTTGTATAGTTTCTTCTTTCTTCCCGTAACTAGGTGAACTTAAATAAGCCATTAAATCCTCCTAAGCAGCAATTAGGATCACATGTACCAGCAAGATCATTGCTCCCAAGTTAATATCCAATTCCAACTCCAATAATGCCTCTTAAAGTGAAGATCAGAGATGTTGCCCTTGTAACTCCTCATCCTCAAGTCATGCTTCAGCCCACTCTCATTAATGCCAAGGGAAAGTTCAGCATTTCTAGTCATTATGAAAGGTGAAAAAAAGTATGTCACTATGTCCAACCACAATGTTGCAATAACCACATCTATTTTAGCAAAAAGAAACAAAAAAACTAGAATGAAGAAAGTGGGATTTGTATGATCTTTTGTCACTAGTTTGGCTAGTTTGTAATGCTCTTTTGGGCTTTTTTTTTCCTTTCCTTTTTTGGCTTTATTGGTTGTTTTTGGCTATTTTTAAGAAGAAAGAAGGATGGTAATAGTTTTTATATGATCTATTTTAATAAGAGTAGATTGAGGCATGTAAAGCTGAACAAAAAATTTTAGGCTTATAGGTTTTGATCATGAAGTGTAAAAACTTTATCATTTTTTGCTTATCATGAAGTGTAAAAGATGTGTTTGAGAAAACAATTGAATTGTTTAATTGAAGTTCAAGATTGTCATTTTCTAAACTTGTTTGGGGAACTACATTACTTGCCATTATTGTAACTTGCATTTCATATTTGCAAAAATAAAATTTCATCAAATTCTAGTAGTGAAAAATAATTCCAGCTCACTCTAAGATACAAGAATTTTTCCAGAAAATTCTTAAAATCAAATTTTGATAAAACAAGGACCATAACTTTGCTAAAAACATGTTGTAATTTTAATATTAATTCAACAAACAAGCAACACTATTTCAACTCCAATCTTGAGCGGTTTCAACTCCAATTTCAACATCAATACTTGAATATATTATAAATTTGTATTAATGAAGAGGGAATATACATATATCAAGCCCCTAATGATACATCCTTAACCATACATCTGGATTAAAGGTAATATATTTTTGGCCAAAAATATGACCTTTACAAAACAAGGGAACATATTTTGGCAAAACTACAACCTTCAAAAGCTAGAAAAGAAAAGTCCTCAAAACAACCATTTGAACACTAGAGGCAACCAAGACAGTACCAACGACACTAGGTAAATATTTCTCTTCCTTCTCAAATGTGCATTTTCACACTCCAACTCAGACACTCTAGCTTCAATAAAGGAATTCAAGCCTCTATTTCATTGATTTTTTGTAATAATCTATGTATGATTTTCTTTGCCCTGGCAAATTCAGCTTATCTACCCACATAAAAAACCCTCACTCATTTCCTTTGGTTGAATTTGTACACACTAAAAACTTCTTTCTTAGGTTCTTATTTGTCCATGAAGTTCTAAATTAGACTAGAATTCTACAATAGTAGATTGCCTCTGCTTGTGTTGACGAAAAAAATAGGGCACCTATGAGAAAGAAAAAAAAATGGCAGAATGCAAGAGAAGGAAACACATAAAAACAGAAAGAAAAATAGAGGTAAAAAAAAGAGAAGAAAGAGAAAATAACAGGCTAGAACTTCTTTCCCTCCATTCACTATTGCTAATAGTGGATTCCCTCCAAAGTTCCATTGGCCACATTTAATTCCCTCAATTCTAATTTGCATAGGGTGAAACCAGGCAAGTATGTTTTGCATGAGGTTTCTATCCAAACATTGATGGCATGATTATCATTGCAATAGTACACTGTGGGACTAAGTTTGGGACTATAGTTGTAATAGGGCCTAAAGTTTAGGACTAAATTTGTAATTTCTCCAAAATATTTAAATTAAATCACAATTATTATTTAAAAAGTGAATCAATCATTATAGTTTTAAAATATTATACTGAAATCACACTATCAAAGATATAATAATTGACTAAAGCCACTTTTAATATAGAATTTGAGTAGTAGATGCTATTGTAATAGTGGTTGATTGGTAGAGATTAGAAAAGTTATTATCATGTTTGACAATTTAGATTAAGCTATACAAAAGTCACCACACAAATCTCAAGTAATCTCATATAATATGTTTGATATAATCTACTATTTTTGGGATGATTGTTTTGCCCTTAAAACAAACAACCTAAACATATAACCTATCAACTGTCTTCCTCTCCATTCTGTCACTATAGAAATCCCTAGCCCAGAAATCAATCATACAAAGATGGTGATTGAGAATTCCTCTTCTTGGGTTTGAAGGCAAGATTTGTATAAGTCTCATATTTAATCTCTTATTCCAATTTGTTCTTTATTTTAATTCAAAATGTTGCTTTGTTTTGCTGTAATTTTATATACAAAGAAAATTCTGGCAATGAGGATGCTATGAATCCATGATATAGATTACCTTCTGGCAACATTGTTGTCAACCTACTTTTCCCGTCAGCTACTACATTTGGCATGTGCAATTTTCTTTTACTAAAATGGCAGTTTGTTTCCAATTGTACCACTCTCCTATTCAGCTAGTCAGATATTCATATCTCACTCATCGTTTTAGTGCAATATTTACACTCATTTTTCAAATTTGTCATGGTTATATGTTGTGCCAAAATTATGCATGTTTTCTCCAAAAACATAAATTAGTTTTTTTGATAATTGAATTTTTGCAAATAAATCATTATATTAGAATCTAGTATGGATTGAGTGATGTACAATTAACAATTATCATGAATTGATGCCCTTAGTAGGTACAATGCAAATGAAGTCATCACTGTAATGTCCATGCGGTGTAAGGCCAATAGTGGTACATCAATCTCACACGTCTCAAAATCTTGGTAGGTGGTTCTACAAGTGTTCTAAGGGAACTAATCACGATAGCCACTTCACACATCTTAGAATCATGGCAGATGGTTTTGCAAGCATCCTAAGGGAACTAATCACAATTGCCACTTCATATGGTGGGATGTCTACAAGGGAGTCCCTTGGTAGAAATCATATGCTAATTATAGATCCACCAATTTATATTTAGGGGCTTTTAGTTCTAGTAGATATGTTCATTCTCCTTCAACTGGTAAAGGCACAATGTCATATGAAAGTTCTAATGTTGATCATATAGATAAAAGTGCAAGTTCCTTGACAAGTCCTTTAATGCAAACAACTCTTAATATATGGTATGAGCTATTTAATGCCCCATTTCCCCTGCAATGAAAAGTGCAATTCTCTTTGCTGTATATATCCATTATGACTATTTTATGGTCACTACTGTTTAGGATTGTTGATAAGGAAGCTGGTGTTGTTGTGACATTCGTTTATACATAATTAGTCAATTCCAAATTATGTGTAATGTGAGAAGTTAGCCAAACATTGAAGTGTGAAAACAATCAGTTGACTTTTGTAATTTATTTCCCTTAATGTCTTGTGAAGTATTCTATTATGAATTCATTAGATAACCTAGCCAAATTTAGCTTATTGCTTTCATATGGCTTGTACAAAATTAAGATACATGTTTGATCTCGTTCCATGGCCTTGTGATTAAATTAGGTAATATTGTGATTTGTACCTAATATTCCATTTGAAACTTTTATTTTGTTTATTGTAAGGATATTAATCCAAATTTTGATTAACTTGTGCATGCTATCTCTTTTATATATCTAAGCTAAAAGTTTTCTATGAATTGTTGTCAATGTTTCATTTCACATCTTCAGCCATAATAGATCTGTGCATTTGTCTCACATCAAAATACTAGGTGTACACTAGGAACCATGATATAATCTTTCAATAGGCGTTACTAAATTGAGTGTTGTGACTAGATATAATATACATTTATATGTATATATGATTGCCTCATCTCTTTCTAAATTAAGTGATGTATTCACCAACAAATACAAATTATGTTTGGAGTATTAATTCATGCCCTAGTTTAGACCATATTCCAACATGGTTGATCAATGTTGCAGTTATTCCCACTTTTCCTAGGGTCAATATTGTATTGATCAATGTAAGCACATGATATACCACTTCTTCAACTAAATCATGTGCTTATCCAAATTATGTTGCTTTAATTTTATAATAGAAACAAATTTAAATAACTAGACAAATGGATAATAAAAATAAACGTGCAGCACATAGAAGTAGTTTTGTGGCCAATAATAATTGCATGGTTTACCATTTTTAATCTGCCTTCTGCTCAGTTATTTTAAAAGGGCAAGATTCTTTTGCCAAGCTAGCTTTTAAATTTATAATCTCAATAAAATATTCTGTCAATTTGCATCTTGAGTACCTTTCAATTCATAAATTTTACTTTTCCAGGTTCCCTTCAATGATGATGACCCGCTTTTTACCATTTCTCATTCCATTTCTAGCTATTTTCTTACCAAAGTATCTCCTGTCAATTGAAAAAATAGATCACCAATATGTCACTTTGCATCACGGGTTACTCTTTCAAATTATGTGATTTATAAATGTGAATTGGGACGTTAGCTAATAACCATAGAATTATTTTCAAGTGCATAAAGTCTCTTATTTGGAGTAAAGAGAAAATACATAGCTTATCTTCACCCCATGGCTCCAAGAAATCCCTGAACTTGGGCACAAATTTTATATGTAGCACTATAGGTTGAGGAAATTGACAAAGAGTTCATACGCCGACTCATAGAGTATGCTAGGTTAGATGGAAGATCTCTATATCACGTTGATGTTGCTGTCATTTATTCATGCACTCGCTTTGTGAATGCTAAGTTTGGGACTAACTCTCACCTATAAAGATGCGAGAATTTGTTTCAAATATCTGCAGCAAAGACATATCATGTTAGGATTTTTGATTTCTCTATCTATGGTGGCTTATGATGAGTGCCAAAATGTTGTCACGATAGAAGCATACATTTAGGATTACATTACCATGGCAACATTTACAGTATCATTCATATAATCTTGATGAAATTATGTTATTTATTTTTTTGGCTAACTTTATTTTTTTTTTTTAGAAGTGTCCACTGTCGGAAGCATAGATGATGAAAGGAGAACCTAGGTGGTCTTAGTTATGTGAGATATTTGGCCTTTCTAAGCCCATCGATGCTTTTAGAAATAAGGATGTCATACAAGTTTCTAACGACATACCTCTTATGAACAATAATGTTAATGTGGTCGTGGCATCCCCATTACCTATCAAAATCATGACATTGGATTCTTCTTTCTAGAGTAACTTGGCCATAGTTTATGGGCTTGACGATGCAAGTCAGGACTTAGTGAAGTTCATCAATCACATGTTATCTCCAAATATGTTTGTGCCTCCATTCCTTGATAGGTGTGATAATCTCTAAATAGAAGCGAGTGATAGGGAGTTGTTTGGACTTATGAATCCATCCCCAAGTGGCAGTCCAACGAGCTCCAATGCATCTACCAGTAGCACTCCCAATTGCTAAGGCAATAAGTGAGATTTCTATTGCCCAAATTGATACGGGGTAATGAGGTTGTAATTTATTTCTATTATTGTTGATGTTGTGATTAAAATAAGCAGTCAGTAACATTATTGCTTTAGCACTTAATGTCCACCGTATTGTTTCATTCATTTTGGTCAAAATGTGTCCCATTCTATTGATGTTTAAATAGGTGTCACTATTTGTTATATTCCGCATCATGTATGTTTGATAAATATCACTTATCTGATAAATTTGTAGCCTGAGTATGCCTTATGTTTCCTTGATATGAGACAGTAAGTGCATTTGAAAGCAAATTATCCACTAACATGATGTTCCAACAACTTTGAAATTGTCTTAATGTGTTTTTTCACTAATCAGGATGAGTGTATGCATCCACTAAACAAGCCATGGTCCTAGATTTGTGATTTTCTTGAGCATATTCTAGAGGTTTACATATATAGACACACAAGCTACATATTCTACCTTAGTTTTTAATTTTATAGAAACAAAATTATTTTTGAATGAGATAAAATAGTATTCTAGTCGATGTAGAATATACTAAATTATCTTTGAATGAAATAAAATAATATTCTAGTCAAAGAAGAATAAAACTAAATTATTTTTTAATGACATAAAATAGTATTCTAGTCGATGTAGAATAAAACTAAATTATCTTTGAATGAAATAAAATAGTATTCTAAGTCAAATTAGAATAAAATTAAATTATTATTGAATGAAATAAAATAATATTCCAACCTAAGTAGAATAAAACTAAATTATTCTTGAATGAAATAATATAGTAATCTTGTGATGTAGAATAAAACTAAATTATTCTTGAATGAAATAAAATAGTATTCTAGTCAAAGTAGAATAAAACTAAATTATTTTTGAATGAGTTAGATTAGTATTCTAGCCAAAGTAGAATAAAAAATGTAAACCTTATTATAAATTACATTCGTTTCAGTATAGGAATCTAATTAGTATTCTATGCATACTTAATCTTCAATTTAATCAAACAACATTCCAACCAAACTAGAAAATAAAAATCCAATAAAACTAGTATATCAAATTTTATTGGTCTAGCACTTTTAAGATACAAAATGAACTGAAAATGCTATTGAAAAATATATAATGCAAAGATTCTTTTATTAGCATTGTAGTAGTAGTATTGCCCCACATACTTTGGCTAAAGTCCTTCATATTCAATTGGTACTACAATTGCTCATGCATAGCCTATGACTACTTTTAATATGTGACATCTAATTGGCAATTTACTCACGTGATTATTTATTGGAGTTTTAGACATTTGATTAATGTGCTAAAGATTAAATGGCAATCTCATTTTTTTCGTCTTGGATACTTTTCAAATATGCATTTTGCAAATTATGAACTTTCTTGCTACCAGTGAATAAGAATTTTTCTTTCTTCATAAGTCCTTTCCATGTGGGCTTCTGAGATGGTATTTTATTGGTCCTCTTAGCTCTTGATGCCCATATTCTTTGTCACTCTTTGAGACAAAGTATTATTTAAGGCTTAGATAAATTATTCTATTTTTGTAATTTGTGGATCTTTTGCCAGAAGCCCACAAGTGCACTCTACATAATAGGTCACTTGAATGCTATTTTAATTGTTACAACAAATGTTAAGCCAATGATCATACAACTTTGATTACGTATTGCTTTATATATATATATATATATGTACAATTATAGAGCTTGAATATTCTAGGAATCCACACAAATTGACCAAAACGAACTTATATTAGTGATGTCACACAAAAATATAATTACCTAAGATGTGCTTGTATTGACCAAAGTATCTTCTAATGATGCCTCAACCAAATAAGGAACCAAAAACCTCATAGCATTAAGAAATGTCAGCGGCCACGAATTCAACACTCCCAGCGAAATGAGAAGTATTGGATATAGCCAACATATTCACCAAATCCAATGATTTTGGGAGATGTTTTGTGCGCATAAATAAAATAGTGTTCTAGCATAATACTCTACATCAATGTGGCAATACACTCCATGAATTGAGCAGAAAAAATTTAACAAATCTTCCAAAGATAATATAACATAGGAGGCAGAAACACAAGCTATATCAAATTAACTAGAATTTGTTCAAAGGCAGAAAATAAATGTTATGGTAGTGACAAAAATACAACATCACATCCACGGGCAAACATTATTGAACAACCTCAAATGTCTTTTTCCAGTTTGAAACATAATTTACCAGCCAATAACTTAAATAGATATTCCAAAACAAAAACATGTTTATTTTGCCATACTTTTACCATTGCCTTAGCATATTAACATATGCTAACAATATAGGTCATTAGCCTAATGATAATATTGCTAGTTAGATCATAGACCACCACATAGGAAAAAGCGCACAAAACAAGCCTTGGCCTCTTTATCCATATTGCTAAAAGCATCCATATCCATCCTATTGTGGGTCAAATGATAATTAGCCTTGATCTGATCATTCAATGACAAATCTTGTATTTCACGAAGCACCTCAAATAAGGATGTCCTCAATGAAAAGTCCAAATTAGTTTGCAGCAACAATGGTTATAGTAGCTTTTTAGCTATATTCCCTAGGGCTTTTGGTGTCTTTGAGTAATGTCCCAATCATCTTCTCAAAGTCAAAGTTGCATGGATTAATCCTCTTCTACTTGCCAGATGATGATGCCTTTTTTTCATACATTTTGATGATGGTGGAGTGATGGAGACAACATCATTTTTGACAGTGTTGCTTAGGGTAAATATAGTCGGCGTATGCAAATTATTAGCAGACTTCTCACATGCATCGACATGAGAACCATGCAACAACTCTTGAATGATGTCTACTATGTCAAATACTTGATCATTAGTGGCCTATCATTACCAAATATCTCCACCTAACTATTGTACTATCTATGTGGCTTGTCTCTCAGCTTTGCAACTTTAGGTTATACTTTGACAACATATTTTTCTATATCAATTTAGTGCAAACATAATAGTTGATAAATGGATAATAAATTGAATATACATATTTACCTTGACATAGTCAGACCAAATTGATTCTGAAATAATAATAATCATATGAGTGGTGGGTTCCATGGTAGCCATCCCTTTTCCACTACAATTGATAATACCCCTCAATGTTGAATACGTCTTTTTTCACACTTACAGTTTTGATTTAATATGCTTCACTAAAATGGCATTACTGGGGAATTTTTCATATAACATAGACTCCAACCTTACCATGTAACTTCTCTTAAAAGATCTATTACAATGCCAACCAACAACCTATAAGCTCTTCAATGTACGTATTAAAGCCTTCTCCTCTTGATGGGTCTAGAAATAGCATGCTGCGCGATGAGTACCCAGATTGCACCATCACCTATGTTATCAAAGATCATAGAACTTAACCAAGCAACTGATTTGAAATATAAAATTTTTAAGAAATTCACATGATTGAGTATATAATGATTTATCAACGACCTTACTAATAATGAGTTTCCAACATCTATCCAAAGCAACATAGCCACCACTAATATGTACTAAAGAAAAGTACATCTAAACCAAGATCAAGTAGGTGTTTGAGGGTTTGCGTGTTACTTCCTAAAATCTAGACAAAGATTAATAATTTATAGAGCGGGTGCCTCTCCACGATTGGTACATATTAGCGGCCAAGGCATCATGCCAATTGCTCTACTTTGATGAGCTCTAAATACTCTCAATGTGATCAACGTCCATTGGTTGACTGCTCTCTTGGCCATCCAAGATTGTATTCTCCAAAGGTTCAATAGTCATATGTGTATGAATATAATTGTGCAAAAGTACACAAGCTAAGATTATCATGTTTTGTACTTTTATGGGATAGAAAGTAGTACTCTGCATGATTATTCGCTATCCCTTTAGAAGTCCAAATGCCCTCTTAATAACATTGCGTGCCTTAGCATACTTTATATTGAAATATTCACATTCATTTTGAGGTATCAGTACTCCATCACTCCATTCATCAAGATGGTATTTGATACCATGACATGGAGTCAAAAACCCTTAAGATTTAGTATATCTGGTGTCAAATAAGTAGTAATTTCCTACATGAGAATCGTTAACATTATGATATATCATGTGCTCTAACAAATAAAAACATAAAAGAACTGGTTGGTAACATATATAATGGCATACCAACAAGTACTTGAAGACCAACTAGTTTGTTAACTATTGCACATAACACCCTACTATCTGCAGCAAGGCCCTCCCATCTGACAAGCACATAAGTGAAATTCATCTCATAGTTGCAAACACTAAGTACATTTACTGAAATTTCACCCTTTTTGCTTTTGTAGCATGTTTGCTCGCATGTTGGTATGCGAACTAATATATACGTGCCATCAATTTCACCAAGACAACCCTAAAAGTGAAGATTGACAATTTCAAATACGTCATATTTTCAACAAAATTAAGTGAAATAAAGTACTATAATCGCCAAATAAACTTACCTTGAAACATCACCATATGTCATTAATATAATCATCATCAATATGCTGAGGATCCACAAGGAGCAGTGGACTAATCTTTATAACGTCTTTGAGACATTATTTGAAACTTGCTAATAGTATATTCGGATCTCTTAATATCATGCTTAGTAATCCTATTCTTCTTATGATGTGCTATAATAGAGAAAAAAGTTGCTACTTTTTTAGGGATCACAACAAGTTTTTCAGATTGAAGCCCACTCATGTGCTCCAATAAATAGCAAAGGCTCCAAAATGCATTTCTATCCATACATAGGTTATCTAAACATGTTTGATCATTGTCCTCTAATCTCTCTCAAGTGTTTTAATTGATTCAAAATCTTAGAAATGACTCTCCGCCTCCTAGGAACCTAACTACGTCTATCGCCATGTCTCCCAACATGTATAAAGTAAGCATGATAAAACAAATACATGCAAATAATTCTTCACAACACAAAAACATAAATCCTCATTAGAATATAGATTTTGATATCCTAGTCCGTGTGACTAAATCTAAAAGGATATATGACCCAAGTGAATAAGAGTTACAAAATTATGATATATTATGGAAGCACACACATGTTCAATTGAATGCATCACACATAGGGTACATATAACACTAATGATAACTCTTTCAAATCATTAATATATGAATTTATTAAATAACTTTATAATTGAATAAAACCAAAAGTAAAGGATTCTAGATATATATGACTATAAAAAGGATTAACAATTTTGGCAGAAGAAATAGAAAGTTAATGTGCCACTCGAACTCAAGCACACCTCTTATGTTGTTCACGTACCCTATTCATTATAATACTAACTACTATCACGCCTTGTTGCACATCCAAAACTTAGACACCATAGAATTTGATTGAATTAAGACAAAAAAGATAAGGAAATAGAGGACTTATTGTAATCAGTTGGTGGACACCAAAACCTACTCCGGCCTCTTAATTTTTTGACTCCCATCTCAACATTATTTACTCAAATCCTCACATAAATGCAATCACTGCAGTTTTCACCCTTTTCAACCACTTTATTACTTTTTAATAGAGTTGTATATTCTTTATTTATCACCACATGAATCTCAATAAGACATAAATCCATGTCCAAGATGAAGAAGAATCAATAGAGTATGATATACACTAATCAAATCATTCTCAAATGAGAAACAGTAATAGAAGAAGTAAAAAATAATAGCAGACTATAGGTTCAATAGCTCTCTAATAACTAGCTCTAAAGTAATTTTGAGGATTCATGTACGCCTTCTATTACATGCTGAGGTCATTAAAAACTTCAAATAAAGGAATTCCAGACCAACAACAAGATGATATACAACTTTGGAAAATAAATTGAAATCAAGTTAAATATGTCAAAGGCAACTGAAAATCTACAATGAAAATGAGAGAAGTATTGATTACACACACGCCACTTGTGAGAGGTTAAGGGAGTGTAGCAAGGTTTTAGGGTTCTGCTTTGCTACCAAGAAACGAAATTGGTAGATTGGGATTTCCTCTACCGTTTGTTGTTGAGAACAATTAAATGAAGGGCATAATTGTTAAATACTCACATCATTTAAGGGCAAAATTTAAATTTTGATTAAAAATAAATCAACCAGAAAAGGTGCGATTGATTAATCACCCCTCCTAAGACGCGATGAAAATAGATATTAATCGACTATACAGTGCCAAGCCATCCCAAATTGCGAGTCGGCCCTTTTTTCCTAGCTTAAGTATCAAATAAAGGATCAACCTCTATTACTAGCTACAATTGAGGCTAATAGTGTGTGTCAAACATGCCCTTAGTCTTCAGCGCTTAATTGGCAAATTTTTTAATACTTGAGTGCTTTTTATGTTTTGCTATGTTAATTTTTTGAGCCTTTATGGGTCCTCATCCTCAATTCATGCCCCAGGCCATTCCTACTAATGCCTAAGTAGAGATCAACATTTCTAGTCATTATTAAAGGCAGAAAAAAATGTCACTATGTCCAATCTCAAGGCTACAGTAATCACGTCAACTTTAGCAAAAGAAAACAAAAAAGTTAGAAAGAAGAAAGTTGAATTTGTATGATCTTTTGTCACTAGTTTGGCTAGTTTGTAAGGCTCTTTTGGCTGTTTTGTAAGAAAAAAGAAGGATGATAATAACTTTTGTATGACCAATTTTAATAAGAATGGATTGAGGCATGTAAAGCTGAACAAAACTTTTTTGGCTTATAGGTTTTGATCATGAAGTGTAAAAGTTTGATAATTTTTTGTTTATCATGAAGTGTAGAAGTCGTGTTTGGGAAAGCAATTGAATTGTTTTATTGAAGTTCAAGATTGTCATTTTCTAAACTTGTTTAAGGAACTACATTACTTGCCATTATTGTAACTTGCATTCCATATTAGCATAAATCAAATTTCATCAAATTCCAACAGTAAAAAATAATTCCAGCTTCCCCTAAGATATAAGAATTCTTCCAACAAATTCTAGAAATCAAATTTTGACAAACGAAAGACCATAACTTTGCCAAAAACATGTTGTAATTTCAATATTATTTCAACAAGCAATCAACACTAGTTTCAACTCCATTCTTGCACCAATTTCAACTCCAATTTCTACACCAATACGTGAATAAATTATAAATTTAAATTACGAAAGACAGAATACATATATATTACACCCCTAACGATACATCCTTATCCATACATCTAGAATAAAGATAATATTTTTTTTTTGGAAAAAATACAACCTTAAAAAACTGAATAAGAAAATTCCTCAAAAAAACAATTTGAACACTAGAGGCAACCAAGACAATGCCAACAACACTAGGTAAACATTTCTCTTCCTTCTCAAATGTGCGTTTTCACACTCTAACTTTCAATGACGGTATTTGAGCTCCATTTCATGGGTTCTTCGTAATAATCTATGTATAATTGTCTTTGCCCTTGCACATTTGGTATCTTCCCACATAAAAAACCCACACTCAGTTCCTCTAGTCGAATTTGCACACACCAAAAACCTCCTTCTTGGGTTCTTATTTCTCCATGAAGTTATAAATCAAACTAGGATTCTACAGTAGCAAAGTACCTCTGCTTGTATTAAGGAAGAGGACATGGCACCTATAAGAAATTAAAAAAAATGGCAGAATACAAGAGAAAGAAAAATAGAGATGAAAAAGGAGAAGAAAGATAAAATAACAAGATGGAACCTTTCCCCCTCCATTCACTGTTGCTAATAGTGGATTCGTTGCGAAATTCCATTGGCCACATTGGATTCCCTCGATTCTAATTTGCATATGGTGAAGCCGGGCAAAAGCATTTCAAGTGATTCTTTCATCCAAAAGTTGATGGCAAGATTTTCTTTGCAATAGTACACTAATATGTAGGACTAAGTTTGGGACTATAGCTGCAATAGGCCCTAAAATTTGGTACTAAATTTGTAATTTCTTCAAAATATTTAAATTAAATTATAATTATTATTTAAAAGAAAAATCAATCATTATAATTTTAATATATTACACTGAAATCACACTATCAAAGAGATAATAATTGATCAAAGCACACTATTGTAAGAAAATTTAAACCATTATTTTGTTAACCATGGATCAAATCGACTAATTAACTGTCATTTGATGGTCATAAATATTCTCATCAATTAGGTTGCATTATATGTGTTAGCAATGCGGATTGGGCTAACTTTGCTAATTTTGTTTTGTAATTTGGACCAATCCAACATTTGCAGCTTTGAACTTACGTTGCCAAGTTTAATTGACCAATCATGAATAGATCGCACTTGTGCTTTTGGTTTTCCCGTTTAATTTTGAGATTTTGGTTTTTAAATTTAAAATTGTATCAATAGTTTTTTACCTCAATTTGAAGTGAACAGTACTATTTTGGTATTTATCGTTAGAACTATTATTTGATTCGGAAAACGAACTCGATGAGAATTATTGCCTCGTTCATGACAGATTCGAATAGGAAGTGCTTACAATAAAACATATTCTTTATGTTAATAACTACATATACAATAATTGAACCTTGAGAAGAATATCTCAACTTATGTACTAATTAAGGGGACATTATGGTCTCTTTTTTTCCTTTTTAATTTCAAAGTAAAGTGAAAATTTTAGCTTTTTAAGAAATACAAATTGGCATAAAATTTCATTATCTTTTTAGATTGGTATCCATTTCAAAATTTTCTTATTCTTGTTATTCCTATATGTTTACATTTGTTCACAGAATTTTGAAAGTCAAATAAGACCATAACAATAATTCCCATATAATAATAATAATAATAATAATAATAATAATAATAATAATAATAATAATAATAATATAATAATAATAATTATTATTATTATTATTATTATTATTATTATTATTACTGATGCGTATGTATCTCCAGCCCAAACTAAAGTATTAATAAAGGTTGCAGTTGGAAATCCGTTCAAGTAGAACTCATCCCCAATGGACAAAGTCGAGCTGAACTTAGAAGGAAGTAGCCGAGATGAGGACATGAGATGGCCGAGCTGAACTTAGAAGGAATTAGCCGAGATAAGGTTATGAGATGACCGAGCTGAACTCAGAAGGAAGTATCCAGGATGAGATATGAGATGGCTGGGCCACTCTCAGAAAATAGCCGAGCTGAGCTCAAATTTGTTGTTGTTTTAACAGCTCAACGTGCAACTGGAAGATAAGGAGCATGGGCTACGCGTGGCATTATATTATCAACTCTGATGTATGTGGGTAATCAATGGCTTAGTAGGAGGTTATAATCCTAGTTAGTGGAGTTCCTAGTCATATAAAAGGCTTTATATGAAATTGTAAAGGACAATTGTCAAGAAAAATACATCAAATTATTATTCTTGTTTCTCAATTGGTGCTTTGGTAGATTATTCTTGGCATCAATTTGGCACCGTTTGTGAGCAAAAGATTAAGAGTTAAAACATGACAATGAGTAATTCAAAGGAGAACGGGGAGACAGGCATGAAGACGATGTCGCAGAGTGAGTAGATGCCTGTAGCTACAGCCGCCATGCCTTTAGTTAGGTGGCGCAAATGGCAGCCACTAAAGGAAGGATCACCCAAGTATCTCCGATAGTGGGACAAACTACAGAACAGTTGGCCAACTTCTTATGGTCAACATTTGGTGTTATCGTCACCACCTAATCAACTGGAGTCATGCACGCCCCCCTCCTACCAATGTCGCCAGGCCTATGGTCATTCATTTTCTACTGAGAATAATACGCAATATTTTGCCCCCTCATACTCCAGTGCCTCTTTCGAGGTTAGTTAACTCTATATCTTTAGCAAGGGCGACAATCACTCCAGTAACACACATGCCCACAGGCGAAACCCTTGTATAGAGCCCCAAGGCTGCCTTGGTGTTAGGAGCATTTGCGTAGGGTACGATGATAGTCGGGCCACCCTTTCCAAGTAATCCAAGGTTGGTCATAGGAGGACAAGAGGTCACAGTGGCACCGGTCGGAGGAACATAGGAAGAATTGAGAAAGAAAGGTACACATGACATACCCAAGAAGGCCCGCATGAAGATCCCTACCCATTTAACATATGCGAAAATAGTGGCAAAAAGTCAGATCTTGGTGTGACATAGCTTAGATAGGAGAGACAAGCCCCAATTGGATTGGATAGCAGAGATAGAAGAGATGAGAAGGGAGATGGAAAAGATGAGGAAAAGGATAGAAGGGAAGACAGGAGAAGAGGTCAAGGCCTCACCGTTTGTTGAAGCTATATTGTGTGATCCATTTCCAAAGAACCACAAATCTTTCAACATGCCTAAGTACACGGGCACTGCTGACCCTACTGATCATCTGTGCAAGTTTGAAAACTTATCCTTGCTATATCAATTCTTGAATGGAGTGAAGTGTAAGACTTTCCTCACTACCCTAAGGGGGCTGCCCAGAGGTGGTTTGGGCAATTACCACCTCGATCTATTCATATATTTGATGAATTCACATGAAAATTTCTACACCAATTCACTAGTAATAAACAATATCGAAGAATTGTGCAGAGTTTACTTTCCTTCCAACAAAGGGAGGTTGAAAGCTTGAGAAGTTTTGTGAGGCGGTTCACTATGGCTACCTTGGAGGTTCCATCAACCATTCCAGAATTATTGAGTGGTGCTTTTGCTCAAAAGCTACAACCTAGTCCTTTTTTTTGGTCTGTGAGTAGGAAACCAACGAAAAGCTATGATGAGCTCTTGAGGTGAGCAAAGAAGTATATTCACGAAGAAAGGGAGTTGAAGGAGAAGAGAAAGGACATGAGAGAAGATCTTGCTAATAAAAAACCTAGATAAGAAGAGAGACCCAGAGCTGCGCTCGTGCGGTAGGTGAAAGTTCCATCGATGATGGGGCCAAAATTTGATTACTACATCCCTCTGTGGCTACCCAGGGAACAAGTTATGCGGGCTATTGAGCATCTTAACCTGCTCTGATGGCCGCGCTCTAATAGACACCTGTCAAGATGTCCCAGGTCAGATAGGTTTAGTCGTTTTCACAATGTGTATGGGCACATGATGGAAGAATGTGATCACCTATGGAATGAGTTAGAATAATTGGTGCAAGATAGGTAATTAGATGAATTTGTGCTCAAGGTGGGAGTTGGAGGTAGAGACAGGCACCCCGCACAAGTCTAGGAGGGACAACCAAACACACGATAATCTAATAGGGAAAATGACGCAAAAAATGGGATTTTCAAAAGGGTAATTCACATGATCTTAGGAGGCCTGGCAGAGAGAGACACTTATTGAGCTAGGAGAGCGAGGGATCGAATTACGGCACACAAAATTTTGGAGATGGCATCAGTCTCCAGCATTAACAACATCCCAGGTATCCAATTTGAACCAGATAACCTGAAAACTCTACATTTGCCTCATCAAAATGCTTTGGTTATTACAGCAATGATAGCTAACTTTGAAGTGGCACACATTTTTGTTGACAGAGACAACTCAACAGATATCCTTTTCTATGATGCCTTTCAACAAATAAATTTGGAAAACACCATGCTCAAGCTAGTGAAAACATTGCTTTTTGGATTTTCAAGAGAGGCAGTTTGGTTTAAGGGATGGATTTCCTAGCTAATCTTCCTAGGAGCAGAAGTATACCAAAAGACTTATATGGTAAATTTCTTGGTAGTTGATGCTCCCTCAGCATATAATGTGATTTTCGACAAACCCATGTTGCAGCTTTTCCAGGCAGTAGCTTCCCTATACCATATGAAGTTGAAGTATGTGGTGGGGTGACTAGTAGGGGAAGTGGTGGGAGACCAGTATACTTTCAGGAAGTGCTATGTAGATGTAGTGAGAAAGGGATGCCATAAGGATGACGATGCTAGCTACAAGCAAAGGTAAAATGGTGCGGGTGCACCCCTGATCGCAGAAAGGCAATAGAAAATCAAACTTAAAGGAAAACTCCTATCAATAGAGTTGGTTTTGGGAAATTCCATGAAGACCACATGGATAGGTTCCCACCTAGAGACTAACTTAAAAGTAGAGCTAATTATTGTAATGCGAGATTATGTGGATGTTTTTGCCTTTTATGTTAAAGACCTTACAAGTATAGATCCAAAAATAGCCAAGCACAAGCTTAATATTGACCCGACTGTCAAATCAGTCAAGCAGAAAAAGAGGCATTTCAATCGTGAGAAATATCACATATTCCAGTAGAAGGTGGAAAAGCTCCTGAATACAGGGCATATTATGGAAATCCAATTTCCTGAGTAAATCTCTAATATAGTATTGGTGCCAAAGCACGCATACAAGTGGAGAGTGTGCATAGATTTCAGGGAATTGAACAAAGTTTGCTCAAAAGATTTCTACCCTCTACCTATGATTGATTTGTTGACGGATTCCACTTTTGGGTGTGAATTCCTTAGCATAATGGATGCTTCGCAGGGATACCACCAAATTCCATTTAGCTTGGAGGATCATAAGTTGGTAAGTTTCATCACATCCCAAGGAACTTATTGTTATCTAGTTATGTCTTTTGATCTAAAGAATATAGGAGCCATGAACCAGAGGCTAGTAGATCGAATATTCAAGCATTAAATCGATCAAAATGTTGAAGTATGTATTGACGACATGCTGGTGAAGAGTGCAAGCCAAGCTAATCATGTTGGGGATTTGAAGGAGACTTTCGGAACCTTGCGCAAGTATGGGATGAAGCTAAACCTAAAGAAGTGCGCGTTTAGGGTAAAGAGAGGCAAGTTCTTAGGCTATCTAGTGACAGAACAAGGAATTTAGGCTAACCCAGAGAAAATTTGAGCTATTTTGGAGATAAGTCCTTCGAGAATCATGAATGAAGTCCAAAGGTTGGCCAAAAGGATAGTTGCTCTGAGTAGATTAATATCTTTGTTGGCTGACAAAAATTTACCTTTTTTTGAAATATTGTGAAAGGCAAAGCAATTTGAATGGGGGGAAGCAGCACAACGCACATTTGAGGAGCTGAAAGCCTACTTAGCCAAGCTTCCTTTGCTGACAAAGCCTATTCCATGGAAAACTCTCTATTTGTACTTGGTAGCATTTGAGCAAACAGTAAGCTTAGTACTTGTAAGGGAGGATGGAACCATGCAGAGGCCAGCATACTATGTTAGCAAGATTCTGCATGCTGTCGAGCTAAGATACCTAGAAATTGAGAGAATGGCTCTAGCATTGGTGGTCACAGCAAGAATGTTACAACCTTATTTTTTATCTCATTTTATAGTCATGCGAACTAACCACCCTATGAAACAAACTCTTGGGAAGGCTAATGTGGTAGGAAAGCTAGTCAAATGGTCTATGGAGTTGGGAGAATACGATATTGGCTATGCCCTTAAAAATGCCATAAAAGTGCAGGCCTTGGCGAATTTCATTACAGACATACCTATAATAGGGGATGAAGGCTTGTGGGTGGTGTATGTGGATAGATCGTCAAGACATGGAGAAAGCAAAGCTGGAATTGTAGTTGTTGATCCTGAAGGTGAAGAGATGGAGTTTGCAGTAAAGTTTCACTTTAAAGCCTCCAATAACAAAACCGAGTATGAGGCCATGATATGGGGGATTAGACTGGCTATGCAGAGTGGCGCCAGACATGTCTAGGTGTTCACTGATTCACAATTGGTGGTGAAGCAGTTCGAAAGACAGTACGAGGCCAAAGAAACTAGAATGAATAAATATCTGCAATTGGTGGATAAACTGAGACAACAACTGGTTGAGCTTCAAATAACCTAAATCCCTCGAGAGAAAAAAAATAAGGTAAATTGTTTGGCCAAGATAGGCAACTCTCTCAGTGAGTACAACACCTAGTGAATAACAATCCATGAGCTAGAGAAAGGAAATCTCAAAGCTAAAGTCCTCACGGTGGAAGGAGGTCTTGATTGGAGAACCCTCATCATACAATATTTGTAGAGAGACAACCCGAGGGCCGAACACAAGTTGCGTGTGTGGGAAACACGGTTCACCGTGGTAAATAGACTGTTATATAAGAGGGGTTTTTCTCAACCATTGCTATGCTATTTATCCCTACAGGAAAGGGAATACATCCTGCGAGAAATTCATGAAGGGTAATGTGGGAATCACTTAGAAGGGACTGCACTAGTCTCCAAGACTAATTAAGTTGGGTATTTCTGGCCTTCTATCCGAGCTGATATGGGACAGTTGGTGAAGAAATGTGACAAGTGTTAGAGTCAAGCCTAGGTCAGCCATGTACTAGTCGAGCCCATGCATGGAATTAGTGCCCCCTACCTCTTCGCTAATTGGAGAATGGATATTGTGGGCCTTTCCCCATGGCAATCGAGCAAAGAAAGTTCTTATTGGTTGCATTAGATTATTTTAGTAAGTGAGTAGAAATAAAGCCTTTGGCTAAGATAAGTGACAACGATGCTCAAATTCCTGTGGAGGAACATAGTGTGCAGATATAGCATCCCCAGGGAGTTGATCTTAGATAATGAAAGGATTTTTGAGGGGGCCAAGGTGCAAGCCTAGTGCAAGGATATGAAAATTATCCAACACTTTAGCACCGCAGTCCATCCCCAAACTAACAGGTAGATAGAGGTCATCAATCTCGATCTTTTGAGGAGTCTGAAGAAAAGGTTGAACCAGGCTAGTGGTGGTTGGGTAGATGAACTTCCCAGCCTATTATGGGCCCACAGGACTATGCCTAAGTGTTGATCGGGGAAACACCATTCAGTATGGTCTATAGTGTGGATGTATTGATTCTAATTGAGATGGGCCTAGAATCACATCGGGTGCTGGTGTATAATCCCGAGGAGAATAGAGAGTTGCTCAAGGATTCTTTGGATATGATCAAAGAAAAGAGGGAGAACACTTATCTTAGGTTGGCCAAATACAAGCAGAGGATCCAAACCACATTTAATAAGAAAGTCAAGCCTTGTAGTTTCTAGATGTAGGATTGGATCTTGAGAAGAGCAGATGCACTGGGGAATGTCGAAAAGCTCAAGCCCAATTGTGAAAGACCCTACAGGGTGATCAAACTGTTGAAGGGGAAAGTGTATAAGCTAGAAATAGTAGAAAGAAATAAATTAGCTTGTTCGTGGAACGTACAGAACTTTCGGCGTTTTTACATGTAATTTTTTTTAGAATCTACTTTGCTATTCCTACTTTACATTAGCTTTGTTTCATAAAAGTTAAACTAAGTTAGTTTTTATTTCTTGTAAGCTCAAGTTAGGCATGGTCAGTCTTTACCTTTTGTTAAGTTTTGAAATTCAGTCATGCTTGTTCCCTTAAATCTTACTGATCTAAACACGATAGACGAATGTCCAACTGAAGATGGTGAATTCCAAATTGAAATCAGCTCGACTGATCTAAACATAATGGACGAATGTCCAACTAAAGATGGCGAATGCCAAATAAAAATTTGCTTGGCTGATCTAACCTAATGGACAAATGCCCAACTAAAGATGGCGAATGCCCAACTTAAATCAACTCAGCTGATCTAAACATAATGGACGAATGTCCAATTAAAGATAGTGAATGCCAAATAAAAATTAGCACAGCTGTTCTAAACATAATAGATGAATATCCAACTAAAGATGGTGAATGCCCAACTAAAATTAGTTTGGCTAATCTAAACAAGGGACGATTGTCCAACGGAGGATGTCGAATGCAAAATAAAAATTAGTGTAGCTCATCTATAACAACAGAAAAACAACTATGCCGCTTGCAAAAAGCTAAAGGTAGTACCAATTTAGTAAGCTAAGAGTCTTGTTACATTCAATCAACCTTGCATAAGTAATCAACACTTCAAACGTAAGGATTTGTTTCATTCAATAATTCAACTAACGCTTGTTACCAAAAAAAAAAAAGAAGATTACCATAATAGGCGGGCAACTCAATTTACAAAGGGGATTTAATTAGGGCCAGCCAACTCAAGGGGAGATGTAGCGGCTGGAGTGCCAACCTAGTCTAAAGGTTCTGCCTTAGGGAACATCTCAGCCCCTCCTAAGACTTTGATCTTCGATCCTAGCTTGATTGCAAATTGAAGCTCAGTGGGATCACTTTCGCCTTCGACAGCAAGATCATCTTCATCTTCTGAATTTGATAGGAGCAATTCCAACCTATACATGCGGTCTACATTTTTGTCAAGCTGACCCATGCACAGCACACCCCTGGCCTCCAACTAGTCCGCATAAATATTGATGCCATGATGGTAATATTTTAAAGCTTTCTTCATAAGTATCTACTTGAAATTATTGCTCTTCAGATACTCAGCCAGACGCGATCTCTAACTGGCATCTAGAAAATCCTTTCCCTCCTTAGTAAACTGGAACACCTCGAAGAAGGTGCCTTGCCCCTCATGATGGCCCTCCTCTTTGGCCTTCTCCAAGGCCTTTTCCTACTGAGATATCAGCTCGAATATCTTCAGCTTGGATTGGAGAGACTACTGGCTATCTCATCATGCTTAGCCTGCAAAGCCAAAAGTTGTTGTCTTAGGTCTGCAAACTAGCTCATCTCGATGTGAAACCCATCCAGCTTGACCTTCAACCTCTAGTTATTTGATTCTAGTTGTTGGTGTTCTCTTTCGCATCGCACGAGAACGCTCCCCGTTAGGATACTTGTCTGGAACAGAGAAGAAAAGGAAAAAATCAGGAAATGTGATGAACATAAAAGTTGAGCCTGGGAAAGTGAATACCTTAGAAAAGTAAGAAGCAAACTGACTATGAAGGCTGTCAAAAGGCATTTCGTCAGCTAACTGTTGATCTGAGGTAGTAGAGTTCCCTAGCAAAAAGTCTCAACCTAAGGTACAAGTGGAGTCTATTAGAACCGAGCTATTTACTTTGAGGTAGGTATTAGGTTGGCTGCGATGCAAAGTTAGGGAGCTCAGCTCCTTCGATATGTTCTCTTCGATCGAAATTGGGTTAGCTAGCTTAACAGGGGTAGGTCTCTTGGGCGCTAGAGCTGCAGGGGAAAGGGTCTGATGTTTTCATGCTAACAGTTCAATTGGAGCCTTGCGGGAAAAGCTGGCTCCGTTGGACTGCTTTGGGGGGCAGTTGTTCTTTTGCCTGCCTGCTTGGCCACTCACCGCAACCAACAGGAATGCCTTGGTGGAAATACTCTCTGAAAAAAGAAGAAAAAAACAAGTCAAATACAAGATTGCCCACACAATGTTCATTTTAAGGTAAAGGTAAGTATCAAAAGGTTCGGGGAGCTCCTCAACTTTAGAACTCAAGGTAAAATGGTACAAGAAGCTTGGTGTTCCTAAGTAGGTCAACTATAATTGACAACTATTAGCCTGTCTAGTAAGAATTGTGGACCTGATGGGAATGTTCTACTCTTGATTGAGCTCTCTAAAGGTATATGTTCTATCCATCTCTCAGGGAAGCCGCACAGCTCGGGCGATGCTATGTACATGTAATATTCCTTCCAATGTTTCACTAAGGTGGGGTATTTAGACAAAAAGCGTATATCCTCCCAAGATGTCAAGTAAAACAGCCCAAAACCTAAATATTTGAGGTAAAAAGGAAAATGAAAGAGGGCAGCCGTATGCTCTATTTGCAAATGTCTATATTGGATAATGAAGTCGGTCATCAACCTAAATGAATTAGGGGTGAACTAATTAAGCAGAATGCGTAAGCCCTTAGACAATAACTTAAGTAGCTTGGGCAAAGGGAAATGTAGCCTACCGCGCAGTTGTTCTACATAGAAGTACAGAAATCCTAAAGGGGATGATGCGGCCGATTTGAAGATTTAGGTACTACTATGTGACATTCATCAGAGATTCCCATGATTTCTCTTAGTCTACAACTTTTATGCCTAGTCATCCTAGAGACGTATGTCTCATATTAAGATAACCCCACCTAAGTCATTCTCTGCTCAATCTCCTTCATCACCTGTGATGGGATGCTGAGAGCTAAGTTATCCGAGTCACCATCCCCAATCAACTCAATAGACATTTTGGGTCTCTAAAAACTCCTATGAAATAAAAGTGAAATTGTGAGGCAAAGAATTAGAAAAAACTTGGACTCATTTTCTAGAGATGTAGAGGAAAGTGAGCAGATGAAATTGGGAGAGGAGAAAACAGGAGAGGAATTGCAGAAAATAGAGAAGAAATGAGAAAAATGAACGGGCGGGTGGCTTTTATAGGAAGAGAAAAGGGCTTTTGAACTCCTATGTTCAAATTTCGTCGTACACGTGTCACTGGGGATATACGAGATAAGATAACTCAATTAATGCTGCGGATAAGACAAGCGAACCTAGGGAAGGACAGAGTAGTAATGGCTATTCCTTGGAAAGGGGAGAAATCATTGCAAATTCACCTGTAAGTCTATTTTGGGCGCCATTCAGCTCGATTGGGCATCTTATTAGGAATACAGGTAGAGCGTTATCCCCTGCGTTGTTTCACTCACACTTTTTTCACCAATAGCTCGGACTCCACATAGTTCAAACCTCTTTGAAGTTAATTTGTGGGGGGAGAGGTGATGCATATGTATCTCCAGCTTGAGCTAAAATATTTATAAAGGTTGCAATTGAAAATCTATTCAAGTCGAGCTCAGCCCCAATGGACAAAGCTGAGCTGAACTCAAAAGAAAGTGGCCGAGATGAGGATGTGAGATGGCTGAGCTGAACTTAAAAGGAAGTAGCCGAGATGAGGTCATGAGATGACCAAATTGAACTCAGAAGGAAGTAGCCGGGATGAGATTACAAGATGGCTGGGCCACTCTCAGAGATAGCCGAGCTAAGCTCAAATTTGTTATTGTTTTAGCAGCTCAACGTGCAACTAGAAGATAAGGAGCATGGGCTACACGTGGTGTTATATTATCAACTCTGACGTGTGTGGGTAGTTAGTAGCTTAATGGGTGGTTATGATCCTAGTTAATGGGGTTCCTAATCATATAAAAGGCTTTGTTTGAAATTGTAAAAGACAATTGACAAGAAAAATACATCAGATTACTGTTCTAGTTTCTCAAGGTGCTTTGGTAGATTATTTTTGACATCAATTATTATTATTATTATTATTATTATTATTATTATTATTATTATTATTATTTGCATACACATTCATATGAAGAGTTTGTTAAAATTTGAATTCTAAACCTTATATATATATATATATATATATATATGAAAGTGATGCTATCAAATCAGTTGATCACTTTATAATATTTATATTATTACTTAAAGTATATTATTTTAAAGCATAATTTACATATTTTGTTTAACGCATGGTTTAAAATGATTAAGGGTTGAAACTGTGGGATGCTAAAATTAATAGTTAACAAATGTGTATATGAAAGTCATTTTCGTTAGATTGATCCAAGGGATTGCATTAACAACACATAATCCCAGCAAAATTCAATTGATTGAAATCAAAGAAATTATAAGGTGCCGGCGTGCGGCTCCGTGCGCTCCAATCTTTTCTTCTTTTATAATTTGAAAAAATACATCATTATTGCGTAACAGATAGGTACGTGCTTCCTATTCCGCGAGGAAAAGCATTTCGCAGTGTTGTCAAACCAATTCCTCATATGTCAAATGGATTGGAAATTTCGAATTCTGAAATGACGGAAAGGTATCAAGTAAAGATTTGATGAGACTCAAATCAAAATCACAACATAAATATTAATTGGTTGTGTAATTTTCAGATTTCAAAGTGTTTGCAAAAAATTTTACTTTTAGATTAGTTGTAATTTATACAAACACGTCAGTGGATTAATTGATTCGAATCTTTAATCTCACATTTTTTTATAAAACTTATGTAGATGAATCAAATGCCACCGATCTTTTATTTTTAGAGTAGTTCAATTTTTTTTTTAGCTTAATTATTGTATTATCTTGTAATTTTAATCTTTGGATGATTTTTCATCCAATTTATGTCATCTCCTGTTCTACTCTATAAATAAATATTAAACATATTAAATATTGTTTTTATAAAAATAATTGATCGTCAGTGAGATACATTTAGTATATATTTAAAAAATGGAATTGAAGATGAAATATGAATTATGATAAGAGATTCAAAGTGCTATCCAAATATATGCCAAAATATATTAAATATTTCCTTAAATAATCACTATGAAAAAATATAATATTAGTAATAAAATAATAAATGATAAAATAAAAATTGTTACTAATAACATGCGTTTAGTGATAATAGCTTTTATTTTGTCACTAATGATCAATTTTTCAGTGACAAGAATTTTCGTGTTGTCACAATATGACTTAATAATGGCAAAAATTAATATTTTAAGTTGTCATCATTAACAATTAACGATGCTCCTATAGTGACAATTTAGCGACAATAAAAATTGTTAGTATAATTTGTGATAAAATTTTTATTGCCACTATAAGTATGTCATTAATTATTTATGATGACAACTTTAATACTGTTCTTTTCACTATTTAGTTTGTAAATATTATTAAGGTAACAAAACTAATTTTTTTGTCACATAATATACATAATTAGTGATAACTTTTGCATTGTTATGTACTATTTTGTCACCAATTTATGTTTTTTTGTAGTAAATGCTTGCTCATAAACTAAATACATTCGACATAAATAAAAAATAAAATAGCATTTAAAATAAAGAATTCAAAATGTAGCTTGTAGTAAAAGTGAGAAACATTTGAAAATTGATTAAGAAAATAGTAAATAAGTGGAATTAACATATTCGGTAATAAGTAACTTTTATGCGAGCTTACTGAAAAATATAATCCTTTAAGAAAATTATTAAACGTAGCATATAAATAGTTATTAAAAAACAAAGACTGTAAATAATATCTCTAAAGGTGCGTTCAGCTTTTACCTTATTTTAATCATGCGAAGCAATTATCAAACAAAAAGGGATGGTGTTTTCAACTGATTCTACATGTTTTACACCTACTATTGCGCTCTCTCGCTCTCTCTCTCTCTCTCTCAATCATTTTGAAGCAATTATCAAACAAAAAGGGATGGTGTTTTCAACTGATTCTACATGTTTTACACCTACTATTGCTCTCTCCCTCTCTCTCTCTCTCTCTGAAAGAGAATCTAGTTTTGGAAATTTTGGAAGTAAATGCTTTTTCTAATCTTCTTCATGATTCTTCTTTTATTTTGTGATGTGTACGCGAGCAAATTTTTTCAAGCTTATACTCCGATTGTTGCACTTAGCAGTTCGTTTGGTTTTATTTCGAGAGATATTTTTAATTTTTATATATTTTTAAAAATTAAAAAAGTAGTTATGAAATAAAAATGAAAATTGAGATATATTTGAATACAATATTAAAAAATAATGATTATAGTATAAGTTTGAAAAGTAGATTGATTTTTATATATTTATATTGAAAAAGATTTATTTTTTAAAATATATGTATATTTTATTAAATTTAAAATAATAATGAGTACTTTATATCAAATTAAATTTAAATTTAATTGATGGTAACGTATGATGATAGGGTAGGTTTAAAAAGTATTTGAAAATAAAAAAAATCAAAGAATATTTTGAATGAAAATGAATAAAAAGTGATAATTTTTATTTTTTATTTTTAGCCAAAAATGAGAAGGCCCATAGAAATGACATCGAACTAGCTTCTGAGTCAATGACTCATTTTTCATGTTTTTAATGTGCTTTTTTTTTTTGGAGTCTTTTTTCATTTTTCATTGAAAAAGAATAGTAAAAAATTAATTTTAAATAGGGTTGTAAATGGATATTCGAAAATTCATTTGTTCGTATTTTTATCCATTTATACAAAATTTATCCATATTCGTTTAAAACGGATATTATCCGTATCCGATTAATAGATATTCGATTATAAATGAATATGGATATGATAAATGCATATCCAATCTGTTTAATATCCGATCCGAATGCATATTTATTAAATAATATTTTTTATATTTTTTTAATAAAAATATCATAATTCATGTATGTATATATATAAATTCTAAGTGAAGAATTGGGAAGAAAAAAATAAATTTAAAAAATTATTGTAATATAGAGAAAAAAATGAAGAATAAAGTTAATCAATGCAATTATTATTTGTTAATTTTATAATTAATATACTTAAATGACATTATTATTATGAATAAGTACTAATAATTAATTATAAAGTCAATTATTAATTAGAAATTATACTATTTGTTTGATTGCTTTCTTTTTAATGAAATTATATAGTTTATTCTATTAATTAAAATATATTTTTGTTATAAGTTCATAGATTTACGTATTTGAATATTTGTAAATAGATATTTAAATAATTATTATCGAATATAGATATAAAAAAATAATACGAATACGCATAAGTTTAATAAAATATGAATAAATTTGAGTTATATAAATATGAGTAGAAAAAAAATAAAAGTAAAAATGGAGAGAGAATGTAATAGTGTGTTTGGGAGAATGTGCTAAAAATAAAAATATATATGAAAATAGGAAAAAAAATCGATAGTTTTTTGTTTTCATTTTCCAGAGAAAATGAATGAAAAGGGGCTTTGAAAACAAAAACCAAATAGGCACTAACGGCCTGTTTGGTTTCATTTTCTAGGGTCATTCTCATTTTTTAGTGAAAATACATAGTGAAAAGTTAGTTAAAAAATGTATTTTTGAAAATAAGTTGTATTTGGATATGTTATTTAAAAATGTTAGTTTATATAATTGTGAAAATAAGATGTATTTGGATGTTGAGGTTTTCTTTTTTTGTATTAAAAGTTTGTATTTTTTTAATTTGATTGATGATGCGATGTGTAATTATTTGAAAAAATAATATTATAATTTAAATTTATAATATTTTTGTAGTGAATATTTTTTGGGAGGTAAATTTTTTTTTTATGAGGTAGTGATTGTTTATTAGGCAAAAGTGTAATGATTATAGTTAATGTGACATGTGAAAGAAAATGAGGTGGTGAGTGTTTGTGAGAATTTTTGGTGGGGGAAAGTTGTGAGATAGTTTTGTTGTGAAATAACTTTATTTAAATAATAATAAATATAATTATATTCTATGAAAATAATTTTATTTAATAATATTAAAATTTTATGTGTAA
>JACGDI010001138.1:111137-127859 GCA_014898725.1 Jacaranda copaia | reverse complement strand
CTAGGAAAGCTGCCTGCTGACACACTCTTGTTTCTCTCTTTTCATTTCTTTTGTGTTTGTTTCTTTTGTTTTTTATTATTTTTTTCTAATATTTTTCATACTGTGTTAATATTAATTTATTATTTTAAGTTTTTTTCTTTTTTATTTAAAATTATATGCAGTTGTGTATTTCTAGATTCATTAAGAATTAAATATTTATTTCAACTTATTATAGATTAAGTATTATTTTATGAGTTTAAAAATATGAATTGATTTTTTATTTATTTTTGAACATGAGTGTTTATAAATTTTTCATTTCCAGGAAACTTTTTTATGCATGTTTTAGGATAAAATATTTAATTAGTTTTTTTAAAATTTTTATAATTAAATAAAACTACATAAAAAAAATTAAATTTGATAAATTATTTGTAAATTTATAAATTTTAAATTTGATTTATTAAATTTATAAATTTTTACTATATTATAAATTTGACACAAACCATATACCAAAATTTAATTTATTGATAGATAATCTATTTTTCAAATTAAAAAATTCAATTAATTATATTTGTAAATCTTTATAACTTTTTTATATTATTAATCCCAAACAATTATGGAACACCAAAATTCGATTTATTGATAGACGATCTATTTTTTAAATTAAAAAAAATGTTTGTCATATTTATAAATTATTTATAACTTTTTTATGTTATTAATCCCAAACAATTCTAAAACACCAAAATTCAATTTATTGATAGATGCTATATTTTTTAAAATTACAAAAATTCAAGTAATTAAATTTATAAAGTATTAATAATTTTTTTTCCTTTAATTCACACAAAAAATCAAAAACTAAAACTCATAAAATAATTTTATTATTTCAAACAAATCTCTCAAATATATCTAAAAAATAATCTCATAACTAATCACAGCCTCACATCACATCAATCTATCACATTACACTAATCATTACATTTTATCTCACAATCAATCATAATTTCATCTCAATTCTTATATCTTTACAACACTAAGATTTTGTTTGGTCACATTATCTCATAACAAACACGTGTTTTTCCTTTTATCCCAGAATGAGTTCTTAAAATGATCAGATTATTCTTGTAATTTAAATGGCAAATGATAAAAAAATTCATATTTTTTATATCATAATCATTGCCAATCACATATACATATATTTATATATCACAATATTTTATATATCATAATAAAAAATATTACTAAAATCCATTTACACTCTCAAAATCCAACAAAAAAGATATTAATTTGATTGTTACAGTAGAATTTGTCTCCTTTCAAAACACAAACAAATATACCAAATTTTTTCAAAATAATTTTCTTACTATTCCCGAATCGTAAATAAACATACATTACTTCTCCAATATAAATTTCACATTCTTCAACTCCACTTCCAAAACTCGTTCTCAAAAAATATATAATTCAAAATACACAATTTATAAATAAATATTATTTTAAACATCCCCAAAATTTCTAAAACACTAAAACATGACACAAGTCTAACAAGTAATCACAATTCGCTCCCAAGATTGAGATTTTATCTCACACTCAAACGTATGTTCACACATGTCCCGCGTTTTTTAGGAGAAGAAACGAAGTCTTACTCCACAAGCAATCGCAAGCGTAAAATCTTGGCTTGATTTCCACAGTCGTGTATGGGTGTGAGGTAGGTTAATTTTACTATTAATTTGATGCAACTTGATTTTTTGCCCTCGCATTCAAAATTGCACCTACGGTCCACGTGAATTGGGGAGCGTGTGCTCTCCGACATTCTCATTTTCACTTTATTATTTATCAAATAGTAAGTTATATACAAGATTTAAAATTATAACAAATATTACATGATACAATCTTCAAACTAAATTTGGAACCACATAAAAAATAACAAAGTTATCATCTACCATCAAATACAAGTCTAAAGATAGTGGATTCGTTCCAATCCCAAATTAAGTAGATAAATACTAGACCGTAATTTAAAAAAAAAAAACAATTCGTGGTATTAAATGGAGAAGCCCTGCAAAGAAAATATTATATTAATGATAAAATAATAAATAATAATATAAAAATTATTTTTAATGATATGCATTAAGTGACAATAGTTTTTATTTTGTGTCAGTGATATTTTTTAGGTGATAATAAATTTTGTATTGTCACATTATGGCTTATTAGTAATAAAAATTAATGTTTTAAATTATCACTATTAACAATTAATGACACCCCTACCGTAACAACTTAGTTATAATAAAAACTGCAACTATAATTTGTGATAAGATTTTTATTGTCATTTATCACTAATTATTAATTGTGAAAACACTATTATTATCATTATTTAATTTATAAAAAATATTATTTTTTGTCACATAATATCTGTAATTAGTGATAAATTTTCTATTATCATCCATTATTTTGTAACTTACTTATTTTTTTATTTTTTAAAGTGAAGTCTCACTAGAGCATACTACTATATTATACTACGGTCTGTCTGCTTTACACGGCACTAAAGAACTAATTCTAATCATGTGTTGCAAGTTTTAAGAAAAGATCCACTAAGTTGATCTGCATAGAAATAATCAATTGATGTGTACATAAATGAGTACATAAAAATTATTTTTTAAAAAAATTAATTAGGTTGAGGTAAATCCAGTTTAGCTTTCAAGGCACCAATTGTACAATTTAGCAGTTTTATTGAATTAACCTAATTATTTAGCATGATTGTCTTTTGATATTCTAGTAATTGTTCAAGAATTTCTTAAGAAATTGAAACAAAAACCATAGTATAACTTCGCCAAATCTTAATCATTATATACACAGCATTTTTTTTAATTATATTTATCTTACAAATATCAATTTCTTTGGAATTTGAACTAATCATAAAACAAGCATAGTTGCACTTATAAGTATCTTGCCATTAACTTGAGTTAAATAAAGCCTGATTGTGATTTAAATGTCCCACCAGGGATATGATTGTCAAAAAGCAAGCTTCCAATGAAGGAAACAGGGTCTAAATGAGAATCACAAGAAGAGATTGTGGTTCTAATGATGTGATGGGGTCCATTTGCTGGGCCATAACTGGATGAAATGGACCGATATCTAAAAGATCAAAGTACCAACGCCACTAAAATATTTTAGATTCTTTGTTTTAATTAGTTATTTATCTTTTATACACTTTCACTTTATAAATATATGTTAAAAACATGTAATTCATAATTAAATATATTTTTTTAAAAAAATTAATATATTTGACATGTAATTATAAGGAGAAATTAAAAATGAAACACTAGTTATAATGCGAATAATTTTAACTATAAAAATCATTTGATAAATTAATTAAAGAGAATTCAATAAATTAAATTAATCAATTAAATAAAGGACTCGGAGCCCAAAGATCACTTAAGCCTGTAAAAAAGGGTAGAAAAACCCTTATCGGCCTAAACCCACTGAAACAAAAATTATGAATACCAAGTTTCAAAAAGGACTTGAATACAAGAAATCATTTATAAAAGAATTACGAAATTTCAAAAAGCAGAGATCTGTTTGCGTGCACTATCAAAAAACAAAGCATCTACTACAAAAAAAGTATTATAATATTAATTTTGTAGTTATAACTACAAATTATAATTATAAATTTTCGTAACAATTGTAATTTTTTATAATTATAATCAACAAAAATAATGAATTATCAATTCATAACATTATACGTTCAAAGTATAACATATTACTTATACATTATATGTAGAAAAATTAATATATTTATAAAAAAGAATAATTATCAACTACGAATTGATTCTAATAAGGGTTAACTACAAGAGCATTACCTTCGAATTTGGCTAGAATAATTTCGTATCAAAAGTTACAAATCTTTAGCATTAGCTACGAATTGACCGTAATTGATGCCCCTAATTTTTTCTAATAGTGTTTCAGATGAAAAGATCTAATATTCTTTCCGCTATATACTAGAAAGGATCTTCACTTCATTTTCGTGTAATATCAAATTGAAATAGATAATTTTAATTACAGTAAAAGGACATATTTAGAAAGAACATAATTAAATCAAAAGGGGTTTATGGTGGTGACCTTCTATCCATGAGTTACTAGCCTAACCAACCACATACCTTAAGGGGCCAAGTCCCAATGTCTGCTCGATTGATCTAATTACTTTCTTAATATGTGAGGTAGGCCCTAATCTTATTCCATTGCCCCCCCTTAAAGCTAAGATTAATCATTTTTCTCCTTTTCATCTCTCCTCTCATTGTGTCCTTTTTAGAATGATTTCCATTTTACTTCCAAACTCAGCTTCTGCTCCATCCAAGCAAAAGTCACACATTTTCAAATCAGTATGGTGGATGATTAGCATCAATTTAGGATCATTTTCATCGTCCTTGTCGACATATACCTCTTAATTTCTCCCTCCCTCCCTCTCTCTCATATATATATATATATATATAATATTGATGTATATTCGTCTACGTATTGAGGCATGTAAAACATGCTTGTTTTGATTTTGTATTCCCGAAGAATACATGCATCTGTTCAAAATCCTGATTAAACTTATAAGTTAAGTTGCATTGCACTTGAAGTTTCAATTGCTTTTTTGCAACATTGTTTTACATTGCCGACAATAGGTCGTGATCACACGTTATTAGTTCCAACACTATTAAATCACATGGTGTTTTGTGTGTGTGTGTGTGTTTCCTCCATAGAAATCGCGGCCGTTTTCTTAATTTGATGTAATTTAATTTGCAGAAGTGAATAAAGAATTACAGATAGACAACACAGTAGATGACATTTTGAAATTTGTAGAAATAGCATTCAAGGGGTGCTTGAACGGTTTATGGTTTCTATAAGTGATTGATTATAAAGGTTGTGGAAAATTTAAACAGTAACAAAAGTCGGAAGTGTTCGGAAATTGATTGGAAAAGTAATAAAAAAGTGGGATACCTAGGAATATTTTGGTAAAAAGTAATTTATTTTTGAGCTTATATGAAAAAATATAAAAATTATTCTTAAAATGGGGTTCTAAAAAAATTAGTAAAGACAAAATTGTCAAACATAACATATAAATATTTAAGGGGCCCCATAAGTAGAAGTAAGTGGAAAAATTAATATTTGTTGATCATTTTTTCTGGATAGAAAATAAAAATATACAAATTAAAAACTCCAACTCTTGTAAAATCTCTCGAAGTGTTTTAGGACTAGTACTTTAGCATAATGCTGATGAAGCACGCTAGGAAATCCTTAATTAATTAGAATGAGGTTGATGGTAATGTAAGAAGTTTAATAGTGTATTATTTTTTAATTAAGTACGGTTTTATTAAAGTTCATGATGATAATGATGAAGTTGAGAATTTGTGGTAATTTATGAGAAAACAGTTCCACTGCCCTTCTATTTGTCTATTAGCAACCAAAGGTTAGGTAAGATTGCTCAAGTGGGATCAATAACAACATTATTTGATCGAGGAAACATATACTGAACAGAATATTGTGCTCTCTTAAACATTTGTTCTTTGTAATGGCTCACTTCATGAACTCGATAATTGTAGCTTCTTACTAAATTAAGACTTTTTACTGATGCTGACGTGGGTTAGGGTTCTGTTAATCATAAATAATCTTGAAGTGGATGGTACTAAATTGGACACAGGTACTTGCCAAGTGATTTTGGTACATTTAGTGTGGGCCATTAAAAATTTTATAACTTAAAACAAATAAATTTGTATCTACTTTTTATATGTAGTTATAGTTTTTAATATTTTTGGTTCATTTATTTAAATTTTTTAGGATGCTATCAATCAAGCAATGATTGTAAGACTGTAAAACTAATAATAGTAGAATTATAGAATGGTAATACGATGATTACGAGATGTAATAATAAAAATATTTTAAGAGATTACTTGACAGCATATCCAAAGAGGATCACTACTTTATATATAGTATAGATGTTTCACAATTTTAGGCCATCTTCTATTCATCTATTGTAATTTTAAATAATTTGACTAAAAATTCAAAATGGGTCATAAAATTCAAATTTAACCTGAAATTACATAAACTTCAATACTTTGCCAAAGTTACCAAAAAAATAAAATGAAATGAAAAACCCACATATTAATAAACAAAACACGAAGGTGTTTATGAAATTTACCACTATAAAAATCCTCAAGATTTTGAATTTTCCACCCAATTTTTAAATTTTCTATTAAATTAAACTGAAACTGCAACTGAATCAATAGATGATAGGTTTAAATTACAAAAACGGATAAATCAAATGTTTAAATTAAAGATAAACTAACTTACATCATGACCAAAAGTATATTTTCATCATCCAATTTCAATACCTATCTTTGCTTTATAAAGAATGGAGTTAAAACAATTGATTGCAATGCGAATGGCGCCAGATAGACCAGCTAATAATATACTGAATTTCTCCCTAGGCATTATTAATCTTATATGAATTAATTCTTCCTTATTAAGCAAAACATGCACAAATAATCCTCCAAGGTCTGTTACTGTCGCATTCAGTGTATTGTCCACTTCACGTACAGGAGCAACACCAATTAAAATCATACCCATGGCGGGCAACTCCATCTCAAATCTGGAACTGTTCCGCCAGTTTTGATATGAAATTTTGTTCTGAAAAAAATGCATCAAAAAATAGGTGAGGAAAAATGTCCATCGACTTTCAATGTAGAATACAATTAGATATTATCATATATATATATATATATATACTTAATGCTCTTAGACTCCCATTGTGGGAAAATCATACTAACAATAGCTAAATTTTCATCACATGGGAATGTTTAGTTGAATTGAGTTATTGCCCGTTGCCATATATTTGACGAGGATTTTTATTTTGAAAAAGCATGTCACAATGTGGATGAAAAAAAAAATAAATCTCAGTATAAGCATTATCATGCTCATCGACATAGCATAAAATAATACCAAATACTATCATACATTGCTGAAGAAAGCAAAAGGTCTTCAAAGAGGGATGGTGCAGCTTAAAAGTAATATGAGTTAATGAGTTAATAGTTATGATCTCTATTTTATAGACTTTCTTGTCCATTGGCATATAACCCAATGACACAAATCTTACATATAAAGTATGATGTTGGAGGTTCAAACCTAACAAACATTCAATGTGCATATATACAAATAAACAAAAAGATATATTTTATAGACTTCCATACCGGCTTTAAAGCCATCTACATGGCTTTTTAAAGGTCTTTTAGGAGATATCTAAAAAGTTTATCAATACAAAATATAAGAGTGAGCTCTCTGACCATTGTTACAATTTGGCATCGTGCCGACTAAATGAGGGTGAAACCATCTTAATCTATTGTTAACTTATTGGAATTGCTCATATCTACTTTATCCTTCAGAATATAAGAGTGAGCTTTCTAACTTTATCCTTCAGAATATAAGAGTGAGCTTTCTGATCACTGTTACAATTTGGCATCTTGCCGACTGGATGAGGGTGAAGCCATCTTAATTCACTGTTGGCTTATTGGAATCGATCATATCTACTCCATCCTTCAAAATCTTTACCCATCCTGAAATTGAGAAAATAGGATGAATTGAGATAATATTTTATAATACATAATTATCTTAAATATGTTAACCAATTATTTATTTGTTGTTTAGGGCTCTCAGATGGTCATTGCTGCAAAAATAACGCATCAAACAGTTTGAGTTATCCGCTACAATCCAACAAAAAATACAGCATAGCACCCGGTTGAAGGGACAAAAGAAAAATCTTGTTGTTTATACTAACAAATTTGTTTTGTCGAGGGACACGGCCTAAGAGAGAATTAAAACAATACCTTAAGTTACAAATGTGTGTGACGTCAAATGCACGCCCTGGGCCGAATGTGAAAGGTAATAGAGATGGGATGGCAAGAAGCTGCAGAGTCTACGAACCAACCGGCAGCGCGGGCTGGGCTACGTGGAGTTTGTTACATAATACATGTCTACGTAGACACTCCGAAAGACTCGTAATACTACAGACGTTTGATAAAACGTCATTTCAGGGTTAGATGGGAACACTTATGGGACCGATCTTAGGGTCCATTTGGGGGGCTGCTGTCGGATCCCAAATAAACTCCCAACATATTTATAGCCTGAAGCACTCAGAATTTTCTTGATTTACCTGTAATTACTAATTAATCACAGGAAAACAGTTCCAGAAGAAAGACTTTTAATTAAATTAAGTTAAAAGGACAAAGAAGATGGGGCACCACTCTTGCTGCAACCAGCAGAAGGTGAAGAGGGGCCTCTGGTCACCTGAGGAGGACGAAAAGCTAATCAGATACATCACCACCCATGGCTATGGCTGCTGGAGCGAAGTCCCTGAGAAAGCAGGTTTTCCTCATCTTCCTTCTTGTAAATTTTCCTGGATTTCTGTATAAAGAAAATATATGCGCAATTTAACATACATGCGAAATATTGAGTTTCTTTAGTGACCGTTAATATAAAATATATTCTTGTTCAGGCCTTCAAAGATGTGGCAAGAGTTGTCGCTTGAGATGGATAAACTACCTGAGACCTGATATTAGAAGGGGAAGGTTTACGCCGGAAGAGGAAAAGCTGATTATCAGCCTTCATGGGGCTGTTGGGAACAGGTTTTTATCACTTCGGTTTCATATGATAAGCATTCTTTTTTTTTTCCTCATCCAGTTTCTATGAACTCTAGTGCATCTGAAGAAGTTATACATAAAAACACAAGTTACTGCAACAACATAATAACTTCTGTTTAACAATCTACCAGGTGACAAGAACTCCTAGCTAGGGCTTACAGAGTATCCAGAATAAGCTCAACCTTTTCTTTTTTTAATATTTTTAATTTTAATTTTGATTTTTATTTTTTTCCTGATAGTGATAATTGATAAATGCAACTTCCATCCAAAGTATACTATCAGCTAATTCAGTTTGCTCTAGACATATAAAATCCAATATTATATGTATTTATGCATGTGTACATTTATATTTTACTATCACAAAGTACAAGTTATGTAGTCTCTATCACTGGCATTCAGGAAGTTGTTAAGAAGCCAATGTCAGTAGTTTGTTTAGTAGAATGTTTTCACTTGAAAAACATACCAGCCCACTTACACTAAGTATGAATTATTATACTGCTTGTTTCAAGTCACTTGTCATATAAGTCAATTAAGCTTCAAAGTTTAAGCTTCAACTACACTATATTGGACCAAGAAAATGTGTATACTAAAGTACTTAAGGAACTTGTAGATGGGCTCATATAGCAAGCCATTTGCCTGGGAGAACAGACAATGAGATAAAAAACTACTGGAATTCATGGATCAAAAAGAAGATAAGAAAGCCCTCGACAACTTCAACAAACACTATGCCCAAGTCTGAGCAAACTTCCCAATTTCCGTACATACAAAACCAGCAGCTAGACTTCTCGAATCAAGATTTGGCTACTAAGTCACAGGTTCAAGATACCCTATTCCCTTTACCAAGTTCTTCGTTCATATTTGACATTGGCTCGACGACATTGGAAGGCACCAGCGCCCATAATAATGCTCGAATAGATCAGATATTCCAAGAAACGGCCGGTTTGAATACAGAAACTTGGCAACTAAACCAGCACCAAGGTCAAGTCCAGCCAGCTGAAATGGTCCAGTACACCGGCCCTTCTCCGATTAATTCATCCTGTTTGACACCATTGATAGATAACATGGAGAATATAATGGTTCCTATTGAAGTGCAAAACTGTGGGATAAATGTAGGAGGAGGGCAAATGGCAGCCCTTGATTGCCTGCAGAGAAGTGAGATTAATGAATGGGTTGATACACAACAGTATCCTAGTAGCTATTTCTTTTGGGATCAAGCAGAAGGACAGCTTGGTGGGGATGAAATAATCCCAACTTCATCAAATATGGGAACTGTGCTGTCTTCTTTTCCTTCATCTCTATAACTGACAAGTACATTAACAGTATTGTAGTCAATCCCAAATTTAATCCTGCCATGCATGTGTGTGTGCTTTCTTCTATTTATATCTGTTTTATTATTTTTTTGGAATTTTTGGGCGGATTTAACTTTTATTATATACTTTTGAGATGGTGAAGTGAGGTATTTGGACTGAGAAAATGTGACAGTTTGTTTTTGATTTTCTTGATTCATGTAAAGGTGACTTTGGACAAGCAATAAAGGATTATGCTAAAATTAATGCTCAATTTTTTGCTTCTTTACAATTTTGTCTAGTTTGGTGTTAGTCAATTACATTTTTACTGCTTTTTCACATATTTACAGCATAGAGGTAAGATTCACTATATTGGGCATCCATACCTTGAAAACTGGATAACAAGATTTTGTCCAAATATAAGATACAGAACATTTTGAAATCAGGTATTAATCTCTTTATATAATGCCTTCAAACGTTAATATTTGATATATAAATTTATTTATTGGTTTATCATGTATGCTTTGTAAATTTAAAATTTGACTGTAATAAATGATATTTATTTTGACAAATTATAGGATTTTATGAGCGGGGCCATGTTAAAATGTGCCTTCTCTTCATTAAAAATCAAAGCGCAGATACATTCAGTAAAATTACTGCCAAATATATTCTTCTCATGTGTGAATATATATATTTTTTCCTTTTAATTTTATGGTTTCAATTTCTTTCCCTAACAAACCTTTGAGGATATCTTGGATATTAATTTCAGGAAAAAAGACAATATTTGAAAAATATAACACAAAGTTGAGTCGATCATTTGACATACAAAAACTATTTTTAATAATTAATTTACTAATATTTATGATCTAAACGTAACTTTTGAGTACTTACACTTGATGTTACTTAGATCAGTCAATCAATCTAAAAGTGTTTTCCCCATAATTACTACATTACATGGAGGGTTCAAGTTTTGCTTCTATATTCCAATTTTTTTATATTATTTTAATTGTGTAATAATGTCATAAATTTGTTAAATTTAAAAATCAAGTTACATGTCCATATGATGGTAATTCGAGAAGGGAGAGTATTCCATATTTATAGTAAATTAATGTATAATCTACATAAAAAGTAGTTGTCTTTTAATAGTAAAATATTCGTTCAAATAACTATATCAAATATGAATTGTCTTTATATCATTTCTACCAAATTAAAGGAGTAGATTGAAAAAAAATAAATTGGAATAATTTAAATAGAATTTCCTGAAGAATGCACTTTGGAAAGATTCAGTAAAAATTACTACTAAATAATATGTTGAAGTGGTTAAAATAAATGAACATGTTCAATAATTTTCTTTTTCTTTTTAATTCTTCTTTTCTTTCGATATGATAACGTAATCTGAGATCTTGATTTGTCGAGAAAAACATCAAACCATGTTTGAGGTCCGATTGGAACTCCAAATATTGAGAAACATACAGTAAAGTAGGAGTTTGGAAATATGGAAATTTGCATTGAACAGTGAAATTGGATAAATTCTCATTGTATACATAAAAAACGCGAACTCCACCATTTGCAACCGGAATACATAACTTTCTGCTTTGGATATATAGATACAAACTGGAGAACAAAATGTTTTTTGTTTGTAAAATATCTGCCTCTAACACTTCAATGGACCCTCCATTAATGAACACTTCTACCAAGTTAAGACAACTCTACTGCTAATTGGAGTACATCTTTCATATGATTTTGCAACCCACCAATGAGTTCATAGATTATTACACTCTCAAGATGCTTCGTGTCTCCTGCCATGAAACTGAACTCGCGTCCTTCAACATTGACACTGCTCCATCCTCCTTCCTTTCTCAACTGCTTTGATCCTCTCAATTCTGCCCTCACCCCTCCCACTTTATGCCATTTCCCAGCAGCAGCATATGCATTGGACAAGGCAACTCTCCAAATGCTACTATTGGGTTCCAAAACTGCAAGCTCTTCTGCTGCCTTCTCAGCTATCGTCACGTTGCCAACAAGCACACATGCACTCAATAATGCCCCCCACACATCAGGGCCAGGCTGGATTGGCATCTTGTAAATGAAAGCTTCCGCTTCTTTGACTCTCCCTGCTCGTCCCAACAAATCTACCATGCAAGCAAAGTGTTCCATTCTTGGCTTCACGCCATATTCTATCTCCATTGAATTAAAAATCTCAAGACCTTTTTCTACCAACCCAGCATGATCACATGCTGAAAGAACATTGATGAATGTAATTGCATCTGGTTTTGGGTTCCCCGATCTTTCAAGTTGGGCAAAAGCCTTTAAAGCAGAGGTCCCTTTTCCATTAATCCCATATGCTGCAATAATCGAATTCCAAGACCCAACATCTGTTTCATGCATTTCCTTAAAGATATTCTCAGCAAAATCTAACCTTCCTGACTTTGCATACATATCTATCAGAGCATTTTGGACAAAAACATCACCAAACAATCCCCTTTTTGTTAAGTAACCATGAATGACCTGGCCATGCGGAAGCAGTGCCAAGTCAGAACAAGCTTCAAGAGATGTAAGTAATGTGACAAAATCTGGAGAAATATGATCTTGCCAACCTTCTCTATGAATTTCACCAAGAAGTCTCAATGCGCCAACTGGCTGATCATTCTTTACAAAGCAACTAATAATGGTATTCCAAGAAATTATGTCTCTCTTGGCCATCGTTCTAAACAGGCACAACGCAGAATCTTTGTCTCCATTTCTTCCATACATATTTATAAGTGAATTTTCAGCAATAGTGCAAGGGAGAAACCCATGTTTAGTTAAGTATCCATGAATCTCTTCTCCTAGCTTTAATGATCCAAAATTTCCACGTGCCTGCAGAAGGTTTGCCATAGTTTCTGCACTAGGATATAAACTGTCATTATTAAAGCAGAAACGGCAAAAGATAGTTAAACCATCAATGACGTACCCATTGGTAGAGTACATCTCTATCAATGAATTCAACACTAGACCATTCATACACCAATTCCCTTTTAAGACCAAGCCATGAATCCACCGCAGAATCTTGTGAGTATTAATTTCTGAGCAAGCCTGTAAGAGAGTTAGCATTGTTACATCATTCGGAAAGACCCCGTCTTCTTGCATACCACAAAAAGATGCTAGCGCTCTCTTAGGATTGCCATGAGATGTACTACCAGAAATAACCGAAGTCCAAGAAACGACATCTCTGCTATATAACCTGTGCAGAAGTTTCTCTGCAGCTATCAACATTCCTGTCCTAGCATACGCATCTATTAAAGAATTCTCCAAGAAGCCATCCAATATAAGCCCACTTTTAACTGCAAAACACTGAATGACTTGAACCAATTTTTCATCACCTTTCAATGCACAAGCCTGCAAAACCGCTGCCAGAGTGAACTCATTCGGCTGCAGAGACTCCAGCATTCTTGAAAACAGTAATATCATTTCATCTGCGAGCCCGTTACGGTGATAACCCGACATCATAGAAGTCCAGGAGACAATGGTTCTGTGAGGCATATGATCAAACAGAGTTTCTGCGTCCTCTATTTGGTCACATTTTGAATACATGTTCAAAAGAGAGTTGCCGATGAACACATCACTTTCAAGTCCTGACTTGACTATTTGGGCGTGAAAACAAGAACCCAGTTTTGGGTCTTCGTTTTCAGTGCATGTACGTAGTGAAAGAAGTGCATCTGAGAAAGTTTTTTCAGGTGGGGAAGAATAGTGCAGGGATGAAGGGTTGATTTTGGGTTCACCAGTGTGTGAATTGGAGTTGTGAGTATTTGCATAAGAGGGTGATACAAGAGAATGCAAATGGAAAGAATGCATTTTGGGGTCCTCTGTTTCGGTGAATCCTCAAATACAATGCTTATAATACTTGGCAAGAATGTAGCGTTGGCTATCCGTTGAGTGTTGAGTAGGACATAACTATTATGAGCTGACCATCACATACGAAAACAAGGTCTTCAGTTAAGTTTATGTTCATGTGAGAATGGCAAAACAGAATCAAGCCATAAAATTATTTCTATATCTATATTGTACATATATAAGCATTTTTATACTCATAAAATGGTGATTTCAATTCTACCACGCCAATTTGTTATATACCATGCATACGCTTTAGTATTCTAACGAATAGAAATTTTTTTGAAATTTTAAATAAAATTTTACTCTTCAAAATAAATTGTTCAATAAATATTTATCCTTATATTCTTTTTCTCCCACTTTCCCCATCCCAATTTCCTTACTTTTCTATTACAATTCACAAAAATAGACAGTGTGTTCTTTTTATATTATATAAATAAAAAATCAAATATTTTATTATCAATACAATTAATAATAATATTATTACAATATAAATTTTTATACACGTAAGAACAACGTGCCACAACGATTAGTTACTACAAAATAGAATCCATGTAAGTGCATAGTTTTATAAGGCCATCACGTTTGGTCTGAGAGAAATTAGAGATGATCCATTGATGTACACGATTGTTGTTTCAGTATGGAACTAACCAGTCCTGCTATTATTCTGAGGACAGTTGTTTGTGGCAAAAGTTCATCATTCCATTGTTTACATGTTTTTTTTTGCCTCGTCCTTCTCCTCCTCCTTCTTCTTCCTTTTTTCTTTCTTTTTTTTCCAGCAATTTTTATTTATTTATAATATTTTCCATAATTATCTTTTAGGCCCAATAGTTACCACATATTTGCTCACATGTTACCATATTTTTGGACATTTCATTATTTTCTGAATTAATTCAAGTTTGTTGAACTAATGTAAAAAATGTACCGATTAAACATATTTATTGAACTTAAAAATAAAATTATGTTTTGCACAATTTTATTTTAATTTTTATATTTTCTTTGAAGCTTGAAGATAGCTGCTCAAAATCTTTCAAATTTTACTTGTTCATTCAGTTACTTTTCTAGACTGGTTTGGTGGCACATCATCACTAGTTATAGGATATTCTTGTTTACACTTCAAAGTTTGTTATTGGCACTCCATACTTTATTTTTAGTTATAGAAATTAACTATTATATCTCTTTATTTTTAAGATATCATTTAATTTAAATTATTGAACAATTATACCCTTAGTATACTATTCTTTTGTTTCATTAAATATAATCTTGATTCATTTCTAACCTTGATTCATTCAATGTCAAATTTTATAGATCACATAAAAATGAACAAATTATCAAAATCGATAGATGTTTAAATGTTTAAGTTGTACTTTTCAAACTAAAATACTTGACATACTTTTAATTTAAGTACTCGGTTGATGTAATATTTAAAATTTGCAGCCTCTTTTATTAGTTTTATTTAAGTAATATGTAAATAATATTATGTAAATTAAAGAATACATATTAATTTACCTTCTAGTATAAAAATAAAATAAAAATACTGGTACTTGTGGGCTACCCATCACCCATAGTCTAGTGTAATTGGTCCATAATCTCGTATCCAATAAAAAAGGATAATTTTACTTATAGATAAATTTACAGGCTATTTATAAAAATATTATGAAAAAAATCAAATTTTACAAAATTATCGTGCTTTTGAAAAGGTAATAAAATTATGGTAAGATATGACTGCAGACCATGCCTTCAACCATCTAATTTTTTTTAAAAAAGAATAAATAAAGAAGAGGCGTGGCATGCAACCACGCCTCTTTGGAATTTTTGTTTTGTTTGTTTTTTTATTTTTTTTCCTTCTAAAAATCAAATTCCCATGCAAGAGACGTGTTTGTTTTTTGTTTTTCTAAAAAAAAAATCTGGCCTCTTGCATGGGAATTTGGATATACCACAAGAGGCGTGCCAGCCACACCTCTTATGTGGATTTTTTTTTAAAAATTTATTTATTATTAAGTTTAAGTATTTAGAATAATAACATATTATTTGGGAGAAAAGAAAATAGAGAAGAAGAAATTGTGTTTTAGATAATTTGAAATTAGGTAAAATTTAATTTATGAACTTTAAGATTTTAATTTTATATTTTTAATTATTTTATGTTACTATTTTTGTATTGTTAATATAATATATTGTATTTTTTTTTAATTTTTTACAGTTTAATTGAGAGAAAGAAATGGTATCCAGTATTTCTCTCATTGTAAAATATTGACTCACCAATATAAGATTGGTTTTTAAAATATTTCAAAATATTGACTCACCAAAATATTTTACAATTTAATTAGATGCCTTATTTTGAACGAGGAAGATTTTGACTCACCAATATAAGATTGGTTTCTAAAATTTTAGAATTTTCTTTTTAAATTTAGTTTGTTTATTACTTAGTTTTACATGATCATGTGGAACTTGGTATTCATGAGTGCTCATGTGGAAAATGATACAATAAAAATCTATCATTTTTATTAATCATTTGGACTTTAAAATTAAGAATTAATATTAATCATTTTTATTCAAGATATATTGCCATAGACAATAACCATTTCTTTCTCTCAATTAAACTATAAAAAATTAAAAAAACTGCAATATATTATTTTAACAATACAAAAATAATAACATAAAATAATCAAAAATATAAAATTAAAATCTTGAAATGCATAAATTAAAATTTACCTAATTTCAAATTATTTGAAATACATTTTCTTCTTCTCTATCTTCCTTTTTTCACCAATAATATACTATTGTTCTAAATACTCAAACTTAATAATAAATAAATTAAAAAAAAAATTCACATAAGAGGCCACGCCTCTTATGTATATAAATATTCCCATGCAAGAGGCCTGGTGTCACAGGGGTTACTTCCAGTAGGATCCACCTCTCCCGAT
>JACGDI010001138.1:53816-101846 GCA_014898725.1 Jacaranda copaia | reverse complement strand
GTTGACCAAAAATAATTATAATTTACACTCAAAACTTTCAAATGTCTTACAATTAAATCCTTTTCTATTTATGTTTTGACCCATTTTTTAAATCAAATTAAAATAATGATTTCTAAATTTTTTACCAATTAAAATTTTAGGGGTGTAATAGAAATTATGATCAATATATGATGGAAATATCAATATGCATTAAGATGTATAAAACACCAACGTAATATTTTGAAACATTACAATACAAAATGGTTTCTACCATTATGATTTAATTGAAAGTTTTCTAACTTTTTACTTTGCTAGTTTAAGAAATAAACATGTCAATGATACTGATTATGGATGCGCCTAATTTACTGTTCTCAAACAATAAATATGTTCATAAACCCAAGCATATCATTCAAAAAAAAAAATATTATGCAATGTTATAATTATTTAATAATAATTATCAATAATATTAAAAATAATAGACAATAACCTACCATTATGTCAATGCTGCATCTGCCAAAGTATTTATTTTTTCTTGCACATTTCCTTGTTTCACCTCCTACATGTAATAAAATCATATCATTCAAAAAGTTAAATGCACCATCTGTCCATGCATCAAGGCCAATGGAAGATAAATCGTCCATGATCATCCCATCCCCACTTTTGCTTGTATTACTCTGATACTTCAACAAGATTTTATCTCATCTAGAATTTTATTATCTTCCTTCATTATCATTGTATTCATTTATGATGAGTGTTTTCTAGTATCTTTTTTCAATTGCATTTCTAACTATATTGCTTGGCATCCTTCTGAGTTGAAGTATCAATTTTGTGTGAACTCATTCGAGTTAAAGAACTTGTACATCCCTTTGATGTTTGAGCTTATTTGAGTTCTAATACTTGATTTATGCACTTATTTGAGCGTGCTAATTTTGATCAAGATTGTCTGAGCTAATCTTCTCTATTATGAGTTTGAGACTTAGCTCCTGGTCTATTTTATTTAGGTTGAACCAACACAATACTTTTTTGTCACAACTTTTGCGTCCATAGTAGGTTGATGTTGTTCCTTAGGGTCAAGCTCATATGAAGAATTGTGGGTATGGTTGCCCTGTTGCCACGTGCGAGTAGGTAGGATGGTAGTGATGGTAACCTCTCTAACTATCAAAGTCGTATTTGATGACATCAGTAGCCTAGCTAAAATCATCCCTTGTGCCACCTAGTCCAAAAATTGAATTAGCAATCTAAACTACTATCGAAAACCCTTCTACAAAAGTGGAAAGTAGAACAACAACACCTCCTTTGGGTTCCACCTAAACTTAGTGGATAAGGGAGGCCTAATAGTCGTCAGAAGAGAGTTCACGACAAATAATGGTACTGATGGAAGAAGTATCACTCCTGGCATTACATTGGGTAAGAACGGCGATGAGACCAAAGTTTGAACAAAAACTTATTCTGCCACCTATTTTGATAAAGTCGAGTTAATTGTGGTGAAAATGAGGCCAATCAACTATTCAATCATCTTAACCACCATCGATATAGGTGGCGGGAAACCTGTTTCCTTGAGAGCTATTATCGGTGTTGTTATAGCATGAAAGGTAATCATTGCCCTAGCCATAGCTAGATTAGGAGCCTAGGAAGTAATTGGTATGGGCTATCATGTTTCCTCATTCCTTTTCAAATATATCATCTTCACGTCTTATCTTGTAATAGTGAACAAGAAATCATTTCACTAAAACTAATTTTCCAAATATGGTGCCAACTCAAAAGAGTTTTCCTGGGAGTAGGATTGAAAAATTCCATGTAGAGATAGAGGAGGGAAAGTGAGGCTTCACTCATGATCGATCCTTTGTGTGGGTTGCTTCAAGAGTTAATAGTCATATGGGTCATCGAAAAGCGGTGTTTGATTTGTGGACGCTTCCTTGGGGGAATGGGTAGTTCAAGATAAGGCCCCAACATTAATTGGGATGGTACTTCTAGCTGATGGTTCTCCATGTCTCTAGATGTCGATGCTACCTGGGTGTTGAAGTTGTGAGCTCCTGATCTCTCTTGTATTCTCAACATGTATTTTTTATTTTTTTTGAGTTTTTCATAGATAGTGCCAAAATGATGCTTCTCGAAAATGAAGTAAGGTCCTTTTTAAAAAACAGTAATGTTCTGGTTCGTTTTTTCTAGAACAGGTGCAAAGTGATCTTCTCTTCTCAAAAGTACTTTAAGAATTTTTGCAAATAATTTCTTATGCTACTAAACCTTTTGTTTAGTTAATTATTTTTGAGCTCATTATCATTTTTAATCAATTTACCAAAATGTTCTTATAGTCAACTTTAAGTAGTATAAAAATGATTGCAATTTTTTTTCTTTAAATACTATGACTTTTGTTTTTTTAAATATTCTAATTTTTTCTAACTTCAAATAACATTATGCATTTGTTTTTAATATTTAGATTTTCTAGTTCACTAAATTTTAAGATTCAAACATATTATAAGAATTTTGGTTCTATATTTAAGAGTGTTACCTCGAAACAAGATTTTTGTAAGTCCTATATCGTTAATTATATTTATCATCATTTTTAAAATAGTTGAATTATCAACTTGTCTCTATTCTATAACTATGCAAAAATTTACACTCTAATATTTGAAGCAAATTCAAGATTGTTTACATTTAGTTAATATGATATGAGTGTAATTAAACTTGAATTAGTTTGTGATTAATAGTCAAGTGGCATAAGTATGCCACATACTGTGGGAAGTAAGGAGTTCAAATCCTAAAGGGCTCTTGATGTGCATGCTTATGTTATAAAAAAAAGAATATAATTAAATTTATTTTAATTGAGTCATCTTTGGCCTAGCGATACAAGTTTCATGTATAAAGTGTGAGGTCTAGTGTTAGAACTTAGTGAATACCCAATATTCGGTGTAGAAATTAAAAGAAAAACAATTAAACTTGTTTTAGAAAATAGCCCAAATCCTATGACATAAATCTTTTTAAACCCAATATAGAATGTAAGTGCTGAATTCCCCACAACCAACTTGTGCCCAGTGATATATAATAATTTACTTGCGGCCAAGCTTTTTGGTATCTAAATGGCAACCTAATGCATGAATAAACGAATGAACGGATTTCTGCACCACAACTTAATACTTACGGCGGAGAAGTAATGAAAAGTATAATTATAGGAGACAGCATCCAGGCACATATAATGTTGGCAAGAAATGCTAGGTTGAAAATTTGTTTAATCATTATCTCAATAAGACAACCATAATATGTGGATCTACTTGGGCCAAATGAAGCATGAGTTTAGGTTTGTCCATGCATATTTTGTTTGGTATGGACCGTTGGTTAGCCCTAAGAAGTTTAGTGCTTGTTGAGTCTGAACAATATTCTTTTTCAAAGAATTCGTAATTATAGAATTGCATCAAAATATTAATCTTTCATTACTGCAAAGAATTATCAATTATCAATTTATAATTATGAATAATAAAATAAAATAAAACCAATATAAATGAAATAAGTATTCAACAATATCTAATATAACTTTATTTATATACGTAAGTGCATATCAATAGCTCATTAGAGTTGTTATATTTGAGGATTGTAACAACTCCACCCAAGAGCCAATTTATTTATTCTTAATCTGGAAAGGCAAACAAGATTGCAGCACAATGTCAAACTTGAGGTCATTGAATTTTCTATCTATTACAGAGGTATGAAAGTGATGCTATTCTTTCTGCTTGAAAGTCCCCCCTAAATCAGAGCTTTTGGGTATTTATAGGGAGTAGGACTGTACTATCTCTTTGGGTCATGTTTTGACTTGGAGGATGAAGCCACATGCTCCCAAATTGATGGTCGTTTGTTGATTGTACGATTCAACCGGTCCTGAGTGCTATTACTCCTTATCAGATTATGCCACGTAGCCTCAAATCAATGGCCATGAGCTTAGGTCATCCTTTTGGAATGGTAGTCGAGCGTGGAACCTTTTGAGGGATGTGGGTTAGGGACTTTAATTAATTTGTTTTCTTCTCTAAATTATATTAAGGTGTTTTCCACATCATATTCAAATTCTGAATTTCACATTTAATGTAATTAACTCAAAACTCGACAATTGGCCACTCAACAAATGTTTAATAGAACTTAAATCTAATACCTCCTACTTGTAAAATTGTAAACTATTAGTTAGGACAAGACCTTGTTGACTCTAACAATCTCCCTTCCAAACCTTATTTTCAACTATGTTTAAAAATCTTACTCAATTGTATCCCCAACTAGAAAAGAAAGATAAACGGAAAAGAAAAAACCACGCTTGATTTTGCTTGCATCAAGTGAGGTGTTGAATTGCCACTGGAGGAAGATCAGCTTATCCAATATCCACGTTGAAACTTGAAAGTTTAGTCCAGCCCCCAGCTGTAAATGAACAAGTTAAAGAGGCTGTTTTCATGGCAAATTAACTTCTGTTTGTCACTAATCAAAGATATTTTGTCCAAGAATGTGACATTTGAACCACCCCATAATAAGATCCCCAAAGCTTTCCACTGTGTGAAATCTTATCACTCTCTTACATTCTTAAAACTCGATCAAATCATGTACACTCAAAGTGCATTTCACTGTCATGGCTTAATTAGTCCAAAGATTTGGTTCAATAATGCTGTGGTGTTAAATCTTGTCACCAGGGCACGAGGCACATAGATCTTACTGGGGTCCCTCGAAGCCAATGAATTTAGAATTTAGAAAGCATTGATCATTAGTAGAATACATAAATACCACACACACACACACACGCACACATACATATGTACTAATGTTCTATTTTAATTTTTTTTTTTTAACTGACTAGTTATATTTCTTTGTTTAAATAGAAGTTATGGTATGAAGGTAAGTAGAATTGTTCGAGAGCAAAAAAAATAATATTATTAATTATCTATATTTAATGAACAATTAATAAACTGGTTAATTTGCGACGTTTAATTGAAAGAGAGATAAAAAATAAAGAAAATAAATATTAAAAAATAAATATGTTTTGAAAACAATTCTTATGTCATGATGTAATGTACATATACCTAGAAAAAAATAAATAAACATCAAAAGCAAAGTTAGTTAAGATGCATAACATAAAGGCATATTAACATACGAGCAGCCTTGCGGGCAGATATACAAAAAAACTTTAAGTTAAAGTTCTTTAAAAAAAAATTTAACTATTTTTTAAATATTCTTGCATTTAGGCAAATTTTCCTTGTGAATTAAATTTTGTGTAGGCAGGTAGGATATGACCACATTGAGCCCTTCACTTCTTATAGAAAATTAAGGTGACTCTTAATTTTATTTTTTTTAAACTAACTCTTTTTAATATTTGTGCTTGAACAAAACTTTTATATGAATTGAAATTTACGTGTGCATATATATAGGCTATGAACGGATATAATGCTCTCTTTACTTTTAGAAAGTCAAACCAAATATAATATTACTAGCTAAATTTATTCTTTAGGAAGTTGGTAGGTTGAGTGAAATATAATAAAATTTCTAAAGCTGCACTATACTATTATAGTTTTAATTTTAATATAAGTTTATAAACTTTTAGTTAATGTGCTTATTATGACATATCATTTGTATTTTAGTAGATTCATACAACAAATGATGTTCAAGTCATTATGAGCTAAGACAAGGAAAAAAAAACATTATTTTTGATGGAATTGTAACATAAATTTCATATCTCGGTAAAATACAAATTATAAAATAAAATAATTTGCACAAACATTTTTATTTGACATTTCATTTGTAATACCATAGAAAATATCTTTTGACAGAATTTTCAATGGAGTTTCAGAAAATATTTTAAATAAAAGAGTTTTTTTAATTTTTTTATGAAATTTCTGTCAGAAATTTGGTCAGAAAATAAAAACATAAAAGCAAAATTTAAACTTATACATGACAATGTGATTATTTGGAGGTTATGAATATGAGTGCATAGGAAACGCATGTAAAATTTGTTGTGCAGACATTAAAAGTTTGGGAAGTTCGTATCAATAATTGCGCCCTCTACTAATAAACTTTCAAATACCTCAACCAAAAATAGAAAACATTATATTAATGATGGACAAAAATATTCCTGTGTTCAATAAACTGATAAATTGACTTTATCCCCTATATGGTAACTTCTATAGAATAATAGCTAGCCACCTCCATAACCAAATGCTATATTAATTTAGTTACAATGTTAGATCTGCTCTTGTTAATTTGATTAAATAAACTGATTGTCAATTGAATTTAAGATTAACAAATAGAGAGAGATGACTTCAAGTCACATTAGAGTTGAGATTATTTCACACAAAATGTGTATATGTATGCGTCTATTATATTCAAAAGTTCTTAATTGCTTTAATATACTTTATGTTAATTTTCTTTTATTTGGTTACTATTTTGAGTGAAGTCTATGATTGTTTAGTTTTGGTGAAAATTCCAACTCCATAAAACAATAACAAAAGAATTATACATTCCCTAATTTTAACTCTCAAAAAATACCTTTTTTTTTAATTCCCAAAATAACCCCCAAAAGCAAAAAAAATAAATAAATAAATAAAATGCATGCCCACCCCTCTTCTTCTTATTCTACCTTTCAATCACTCATTCATTTCTTACTATTTCATTTCACTTTAGTCATTCATAAATATATATATATATATATATATTACATAATGAAAATATTAGAACTTCACTAATTAAATTTTTTTATTTTCTTTTTACATTTAGTTATAAATTTAACCAAAAAAATTAAATATAGTACGATAATTCATTAAATAATCTACAACATTCAATAAAATACTAATCAAATAAATTAACATAGTCATCCAAAAATTAGTTAATGTGTTTAAATTATGCATACTCATCTTATATCATAAAATTGTTTATACCATCAAATGATATCAACTTATTTAACCATGAATTTTTATTAATACTTAATTTCTTAGATACTATAAATCAAATTAAAAAAATAGCATTTTCTACTAAATGTATAAACACCTACGGATTATTTATAAAGCTTCTACTAAAAATTACTTCTATTTATATTCATCGATCTCTATTATTAACTTGTATTATTTATTGTTAGTATTACCTTTTAGTTATAAAATTAGTTTTCTAAATATCACTTATTCATTAAAACAAAAGCGTTAAGGCTATTTTTCATTATTGTTTATAATAAAATATGTACATATGTTGCCTTTATCCAAACAAAAATTATTAGTGACTTCTTTTTTACCCTTTAATTTCTTTTATTAGTATAAATGATGTTATTATGCAAATAAGTTTTTTTTAAGTTAATAATTAGTTGTTCTTGTATATGTTAATACATAATATTATTCAATAAACAATTCTCAAAAGTGCATGGGTATCTTGAAAAAGAATACATCCATATATATATATATATGTGTGTGATGGTGATTAAGAAAAAACATATGAGATAATCTAGATTTTCATGTGTTAGCTAGACTTGTGAAATTATATTTTGTTATTTATTATTTTAAATCTAATTAAAAGTTAGTACATTTACAGATAGAGTTAGTACTGTTGAATAAATATGACCACCGATAGCATAATTAAGGGGTAAAATGAGTTCAACTTCAACCTATATCATCATTATCATCATCATCATCATCATCATCATCATCATTGTATCAAGAAAATGATTGAATGAGATAAATACATATAGGTTTTAGTTATTATGATATTGATTAATATATAAAATATATATTTAAATGGATCCAATAGTTGAAACACATTGTACATATGCATATATATGAGAGAAAGAGTTCGAGAAAATGAAATTTATTTTAAGGAGCATATTTTGAGCGAATGGGAATATCATCCCCCTACAATTCAAATGTCAATAGCGTTTTTTCATTTCGTCCTCTCTTAATTAACAACACACGAGTTTGGAAATATTATCAAATATAGCATGAGGACCCATGTACTTATTTTATTAAACATATCACTAGAACAATGCAATATATTATGGTGATATCTAAAAATACAAATTGAGTATAACACACTTATATCAATTGTGAAATGTGGAGCTCAGATTAATCCAAATAATTTCAAGTTATGTACATATGAATGAAAATACACACACATGTGTAATATCAATATGGAAAATGCCCCCCAAAACCAACTCGTTTTTTTATCATAAATGAGCTTGATACAACAGTAGGACAACCAACAAAACTTTCAAATGACAAAGATGGTACACTTTAATTATTGAAAACCACTCAATTGGAAAAACAACAAAATCCCAAATCACAGGCGCAGGGGCAGGCCCAACTTTTGCAATTGCTAGCCAGCTAGCTAGCTAGGCTGCCAAATGCGGAACTTACGATGTTTATATGATAACATTGTACGATCTCAACTTTCCACATTTGACATGCACAAAGTCTAATTAACTTCATAAGCTCACCTTTACATTAATATTATCGAAATACAACCACACACAGAAATTAAAACCCACAAACCCTAACCTAATTTACCACAATAATATTCCATCCAACCACATGTACAACCTTGTACATGATACCAAATCCCACATAACTCTGGGCTCATTTTTCCCTTATTTTTCCTCAATATTTAGGTACTTCGTGTGAAGCAGATCAATGTCCAGACGACTTATCACCGAACAGGTAGCCTAGAGATGAGTCTCCACCTGGGGCGGACCTAACCTTTGTCGATGGACGGCCCTGTTATATATGTATATATACATATATTCCCACTAATTAAGAAAGAAGAATAAAAAACAAAGATTATAGTGAAATTGAACCTTTTAAAATATTTACACGATACTTACTGTCACGACGTTTCCAGAATTTTGGCCTTGGACCCTGTGATAGTTGTTGGATACCTTAGAAGTGGGAGGACTTTCCGGTGGCTTGTCGTCCCCCACATCAATCCCGTAAGGCGGCATATAAGATGTTGGGGATGGCGGCGGCGCCTCATTTTTCTGCTTGTTATCTGCTGAGCCAAAAAGATAGCCCAAAGAACTCTGCCCACCCCCGGAGCTTCCACCTCTTTTCATGATGATGATTCTTGGAGAGGGTCTTTCTTTCTTTTTGTGTGCGAGAGAAAGAGAAAATGTATAGCTTGTTATGATCGGGCAAAGTACAGGGAGAAATAGGGAGAGACCGATGAGGTATATATACTGTAAAACTTATACGCTTTATTATCTTGTCAGGATTATATATTTTGATCAACTTATTTCGATTAGTGATCTATCATGTATTTCACTTTACCGAGTTATACTAAAAATATATCCAACTCAAAATTACTTAATTTTTTAAAGGAATATTAAAATACACCTATAATTTATTTGTAATGTAAAATAGAAGATGCAATATTCATTTGAATAAAACACGAAACTGATATTAGACTTTGCAGATGGAACGGTAAATTCCATACTTAACCGTTAACTCATGCACTGTTGAACACATTTAAACCAACATGCAACATTGGTACTTTGGTATGCGTTAAATTTAATTAGGGAGAATCCTATGGACTTAGTTTGCTTAAACACGTATTTCGATGGTGGTTAGTAACTAATCTTGGAAGTTGGATCAACAAAATCAGGAATTAAATTTACATTAGGGTTTGCATCGTTTGCACATAATTAAATAAGACTTTTTATCGTGTTCACTTTGTTTGATAGGATGAAAAATTGAATAATTATTGAATGAAAAATTAAAAAAATAGAACCATAAATAAAATAATTTTTTAAAAGAGAATTGAAATTAAGGCTGTGACAAAACTAGGATCATAATTATAAAAAGAAATCAAAAAAGAAAAGGACAAGGCTTACCGAAAAGCATAATTAGCTCACCAAAAAGCACGATTTGTATTGGGATATGCTTGTGTGGCGCTTGACTGGCACAACTTCATACCTTGGCATGTGTTATGTGTGTTTAGATAAATAAAAAATTGCAAAAATAGAAACAATAAGTAAGGCCATTTGCAAAAGAAAATTGGAATTAAGGAGTAGCGAAAAATAACCAAATTTAAAGAGAAGCAAAAAAAATCACACATAAAAATAAAATAAGGAACAATATAATCAATTTTCACCTGATACAATCTCATCAATTTCACCAGATTTTGTATCATTAATCATTTTTGGACGAGTAGTCGAATTTTGTAGCTTTCCAGCATCGTAAATTTTCATTTGACTTCGTACCAATAGTCATTTTGAATGGTTCGAGAGAATTTCATAGCATTCTGATATCAATTTTTACCCCATTTTTTGCTTCTCCTTATTGTTATGCTTCTAAAGATTGATTACCTTTTTTGCTATTCCTTAATTTTGATCCTCTTACACAAAATGACCTTACTTATGGTCTTATTTTGTAATTTTTCATTTATCAAAGTATGCGTGGCATATAATGAGGCAGAAAGCTGTGTTAGCCAAGCACCATGTAAGCATATTTCGGCACGGATTGTACTTTTTGTTGAGCTGATTGTGCTTTCTAATAAGCTTTGTCCATTATTTTTATAGTTATCGTCCTAATTTTGCCAAGCCTTTAATTTCGATTCCTTTTCACTATTTTTTCTATTTTTCGGTATCTAAAGTACACAAAAATTTGTATAATTTATTAATTAGGAATAGAACATTAATTTTATTTAGACCATATTTAGGTACTTGAGTGCTTGCAAGATATCATAAAGTGTGGTAAATTTTTTAAAAATTGAGCTTATAAGCTTTTGAGACAAATATTAGGTTTTACAAACTCTTTTTAAAAAAGTATCTCTTAGCTTATTTTTAAGATTTTAAAAGCACCTTTGGTTTTAAACATATTAATTACAAAGTTATCATTACTAATATTTTATAAGTTGCAAAATCTTATTTTATCTGAACACTTTAAGTTTATTTTTACTACGAGATTTAGAATTTTATGTCCAATATCATTTTAGGATTTAATGCAAGAATTTAAGAATTTTTCAATAAGTTTAGCCAAACACTTTCTTGGCAAAATTGCCTAAAATGGGCAAATATTAGATACATTTATGATATAGGAAAATAAGTTGAACCTAATAGGATCAATAGAACCAGCCTAGATCCAAGAATGTGTTGGGCTAGTTGATCAGCATAGGCCATTAGCGTTCCCTTAGTCGACCAAATTATGGTCGAAAAGGCCTGCAGCCTGAGGGGTATTTTGACCCTAGGAAGTCCTTCATTCGACCAGAGTGTGAAAGAGAGAATCGCAGCTAGAGAGACACCTCGAACGGAAGAGGTCAACCTGCGAAGCAGGAAGGTTCCAATCACTGTCGCATGAAATGCAACTCAACCACAACTTTGTCATATTAAACATGTTGACAAGTGGCGTGCCTTCATTTTAAAGAAATATATCTCCACCATACCATCAGCATGCCTCTACATTAAATGTGGAGATCTTCTCCATATCTTAAAAGAAAGGGAAGTGCACTACTTGGAAGAGGGTTTTCAGATAAGGAAAGACCTAAAAAGCCACTATGTAAAGACAAGAACCCTCACTACGTGAGCAAGGGCATCATAGATATTTTAACCTCTCATAGAAGACTATAAATACCCCATTGCAACTGCTCCATGAGGTACATTCATTATAACTTTTGTTTTTACTCTGTCACTCTAAATTCTAATCGATTATACTAATTTGAGCATCAAAATATCTTAGTCAAGGGTTACCTCGGCTAGTAATAGATGTGTTAATTAGTTGTGGGACTCAACTCACTCCTATCCTTATACTCATCTCCAGCCCATCTTTCGATCAACTATAGTGGGCCAGCGCCTAAATCTTTTACTCTCAAATCCGAGCATCATCATGTGACACTATGTGTGGGAAACAAAAGTCCATAACCTAAAGAATCTCCTAGCTTGAGCAAATAGTGACTTTGATAATGCTGCAGCTTATGTAGATAGTAAGTGAGCAGATATCAAACCAACTCTTAGCCCAACCTTTAGTGGTCTTATAAAAGCATAATAACCAACATGGAGCTGCTGCAAGTGCTAACCTCATCCCTTTCATTATAAGGAAAGGCTCCAAAGGGACGACAAGAAAAGTCATGAGGTGTGTCGCCCGCCTAATAGATATGATAATAGCCCTTCAATTCTCCTAGAAAGAGACCCACCTACATCCTCAGAAAGAAGTAGCTAATTTTGTGGAACGCCTTGCCCAACCCATTCAAGCCCAAGAGTGTGATAAGGTTGAGAAATAGAGACTTTAGCTAAGTAGAAACCTGTTGCAAGCAGATTGAGAAAAATAGGAAGAGGTAAGGCACCAACTTCAACAGTTAAATAGGCGCCTCAAGGAGATTTCAAAGTGAAACCCAGAAAAGAACCCCCAACATGGGAGCATGCCCCAACTTCACCGTGAGTGAGAGTTATTATTCATTTAGGGGATAATCAACGAGTGTATAGTCGTTAATGCAATGATTCCAATTGGTCTAACCCAATATGATGGATCAATTACCCAAATGAACATTTCCTCAAGTCGGAGCATATGATGCAGCTTCAAGGGCACAGTGAATATATTCATGTCAAAATGTTGGTTACCACACTCTAGGGATGATGCTTAATTGGTTTGTTAAGCTGGAGCCTATGTTTATTCTATCCTATGATCAACTTTGTGACAACTTTCTCCACTAATTTGCCAACATAAAGAAAGCAAAACTCCCCCACACTCACCTGCACATAGTGAAACAAAATGAGGGAGAATTTATTTAGGATTTCTTTGCTATATTTAACACTGAGGTACTGAAAATTGATAGTCCCAAAATTAAGTTTTTGATTGGTTTGTTATTTCTTGATTCCAACAAAAAGAGTGTACTAATGCTCTAGTTAGGGAAAGACCACATTCAATAGAAGAGCTATTCAACCTTATAGAGAGGTATATAACCTAGGAGGACATAAATAGATTAAATTATGAAAACCCTAAAAATGAGAAGAAGAAGGGCAAAGAAAAAGACGAAAAAAGTAGAGAGACAACCATCGATCCTTGACTCAAAGATTTCACAATTACACCACACTGAACACTTCTAAGAAAGAGGTCTTATTTGCTATCTAGAATGATAACCTTCTAAAAAAGCCAAGAAAGTTGAAAGAGACTGATGCTATGAAAAGATCCAAAATGTACTATCACTTCCAGAAGTATAAAGGATATGATACGGAGAATTGTTCCAACTACCATGATGACATCAATAGCTCATTTGATAAGGGCACTTGAAGAAATACATCATTGAACGAGCCAAATAGAAGGTGGGCTAGGCTAATTGGACTCCCTATAGAGAAAAGTCAGTCAGCCATAGAAAAAAAAATGATAAGTCAAAGACCAATGCCCCGCTTTACAAGGTGTGCTTAATATCATTATGGGTAAGCTAACTAGAGAGGACTCCAAAACAACAAAAAGGCAGAACCAACGATGATTAGAGTTGACAAAATTCATACTAGTCAAAAAGAGTTTTTTAGCTTTCCACCAGTGTGGAGCTTATCTCTTTCTCTGATTTCAACCTCTCACACCTCAAACACTAAGGAGCTAACAGTAAACTAGACTTCTCTCTCATCATATCAATTGAGATTACTAATTTTGAAATAAGGAAGATCCTAGTCAACAATAGTAGGTATGCTAATATAACTTTCTTGTCAACTTTGATTGAACAAAAAAGTAACCTTTGGGGGACATCCTAGTAATGGAACCTAAAACGTATAGAAAAATAAGAAAAGAAAGTGAGAGAAAACTAGGGTAGAACTAGTTAAGGAATTCAAGACTATAGAGCTTGAACCTAAAAATCTCAACAAAACTAAAAAGATTGGGACTAATTTAGGAAACAACATGGAATGTATGATGGTTGACTTCATCGTAAGGAATATTGATGTTTTTACCTAGAAGGCTACTGATCTCTAAGGAGTTAACCACCAAATCATTGTCCACCACTTTAATGTTGATCTTTCATTCAATCTAATCAAACTAAAAACTAGGACCTTCAAAGCAGAAAGATGCTAGATTATTGAGGAAGAGGTCAACAAGCTTTTAGAGACAGATTACATTGTAGAAATTCAATACACTAGTTGCTATGTAATATAGTTCTTGTCACTAAGACTGGGGGCAAATAGAGAATGTGTAATGTCTTTACCGATTTGAATAAAGCTTGTTCTAAAGACCCTTTCACCTTGTCTCAAATAGATTTATTAGTTGATTCAATAGTTGGTTGTGATCTTTTGAGCATAATAGATACCTTTTAAGGGTATTATCAAATCTTGATGGCCCCTAAGGGCAGGAATACGGCTTTCTTTATGGTATAAAATAGCTTATACTATTTTCTAGTCATGCCTTTCGAACTTAAAAACATTGGGGTGATATACCAAAGATTGGTGAACTTTATGTTCCAAAACGAGATTAGCTGGATAATGGAAGTTTATATTGATTACATGATTGTCAAAATAGAAAAAGAAGAAAACCACCTAGTCGACCTCAACCATACTTCATGATATTAAGGGTATTTGGCATGAAACTTAACCCTAATAAATGCCCATTTAGGGTAAGAGTAGGAAAGTTTTTGGGCTACATAGTCAGTTAAAGAGGCATAGAAGTAAACTTGCAAAAGATCTAAGTAATTTAGGACATCTCACAACCTAAAATGATCAGAGACGTGCAGAAATAGATCAAGAGAATCATAGCTATGGGTTAATTCATTGCTCGACTAGCTGACAAACGCTTACCATTTTTCAAAATTCTTAGGAATGCAAGAAAGTTCTAGTGGATGAAAGAGTGTGACCATGTGGCACCCTGAAGGTCCCAAAGTCACCACACCGCGACATTAACTTTTTCTAGGATATTTTCCTTTCAAGAGCCAGGGCTAAGCGTAAACTAACAAATTAAAGTGATAAATTATGTTAAAAGAAACAACTTATGTATATATTTCTTTGTACACTAGTCTAAACTTTTCTTCTAGTTATAAATGAGTACACATATACTAATACCTGAGGTCTGGCACTAAAGTCGCCATGGCTATAAGTCTTATTATGTATATACTTAAACTTATTGAATTGGGTATAATAGGATTCAAACAAAAAATTATTTCTTCTTCCTAAATTCCCTAGTTTTTTCTTCTGGAATGACTAATCCAACCTTATTTGTATAAATAGAAGTTTAAAGGTGAGTTCGAATGACACAATGGGGAAATTTTTGGAGAGTTACATGTATAAAGTTTACTCTGCAGGGGAAGATGGTAAAGTAAGAATTTAATTAGGAAATAAACATCCAGGATAACTAGATTCTGTAACAGCTATTATAAGAAATGTGTCATAAGTCAAATGCACAAACATTTGAGATATCTTAAGGTTTCATATAAATTAAGAGATGCCTTAATTAAATTACTTTAAGAAACTTTATCATGTCAAAGGTATCATAATTATATCAAACCTTTTGTGTAACTCCATTACTGTCCCATACTAGTAAGGAGAATTCACATTTCATATTCATATTTAAGTGTACAGGATTCTAGAGGTGGCTCCCGCTGCCCGTGGCTCTTAGTTCCTTACACTTCATGTCATGAACAACAAAATAAAATATTATCATTTGAGGTACAAAACACAACTGAAAGATATCTAATACTGAAATTCAGAAGTGCCAATGATGACATATTCAAGAGGCAACAACCACTAAATATTCTTTTTTACTGTGGCAATTTACTCTATTCAGCACATATTTTATAGTACTGACCAAATAAGATATTCAAAATGGACAAGAATACAATAAACATAGCAGAAAGTGTCATCTTTGGGATTCTAGAAGTGGCTCCTACCACACACCTCTTGTCCGCAAGTGTGTCACTTAGTTCCCAATTCAATAAGTAGGATGAGAGGACTTATAATAATTAGAAAATACGAATCATTTTTATTTATAACTTATTTGGAGTATTAGGCTTTTTCATAAATAATCTTCTATTCTTTTAGCAATTCTTTTGAGATGTTTTGAAAGTATTTACTTACTTGAGTAGTATAGTTTTAATTATAAAGAAATTAATGAAATTAATGCCAAGATCTTATAATTAGGAGTGATTTAGGATTTCAATAGGCTTGAATTTACCAAACAAGTCAAACAATTATCACCATAAGTGAGGCATTTCAGAGAGTGCGAAAAGGTAATATAATTTTATGAAGTAATGGTTGACTTGTAACAGATGGAAAAAATACCTCATATATCAATGATCAAGGGATTTTTGAAAACAAGAAATAGGTATATGATTCTAGAAAAATAATAGTGGATAATCGAATGAGATTGTGAAGGAACAAAACCAAAAAAAAAAAAACTCACATATCAATATTCAAGGTGTTTTGGCAAAAGGAATTACAGGTAACAGAATAAAAATTGAAAAGGGATAGAAATCCTCATTGACCCCTGTGATCAAGATTTTCCAACAACTTGTATGCCTAAATACCTAAATACAAGATTCAATTACTATGGATTGTTCTATTGGTAATAATATCATGAGAATAAAAATTAGTTTATATACTATTTTAACTACTATAGCTATTATTTAATAACTCAACTGACTATCTTTGAACATGTATACATAAGAGTGATCTTTCCTATTGATAAATTTTCAAATGAATCGAATATTTTTAAGTTTCTTCTTCTTCTTTTTTTAATTCCACATTATTTCAAAAGCTACATGGAATCATTGTATCTAACCATATCTTATAGTTTCCACCATATTCAAATCCCAACAATCTTGACATAACTTCAAATTCAAGTAACATAATCTAAATATTTATATTTGATCACAGTTATCAAAATAAATCAAATTAGTATCATCATAACTAAGCCATAATCAATGAATAAGACTACCCTTTTTCCCAATATCATATAGTCAACTGCACAGCTTTCCCAAAATTGCATTTTTCACTAAATCTAAGGCATTTGGCGGTGCGATTTACCTCAGACAGCCTTCAAACTCAATAACTTTCTTGTTATAGCCCCAATTCATTAATCAAATGGCCTAAATTTCTATAATTCTCTTTCAAGTTTAGCTTCTAACCCAGTTGTGCCTTTGGTAGTAGGTCGCGGTTTTTGCTACTTTTCACCCAAATAAATGCTTCAATTTTTAAGAGTTTTGGTTTTAAACTCATCTACATTCATAGATATTTCCAACCATGGTTTTATTTCATTATTAGAAAAGATAATTCTTTGGATATTGCCAAAACAAAACTATCCTCAAACCTGACCATTTCTGTTTTTGTGTGGCAATGATGAATTTGGCAGAGTCTTTGGTTATTTTGGGGTGAAGTTTTTGGAAATCTATGCTTCTATCATATTCTAGACTTCAAGGGCTTTTCAATGGTGGAGTTGCATAGATGATCAAGAGGTTGGATAGTGGGCTTTCATTTTTTGAATGTTGAAGTTGGGTAGCAATTTTCCTAACTGCAAAGTTTATCTTAATTTCCCAACACTTCTGGGGTTTGGGGTGAAAATATTTGGGGACGTTCTTGAGAGTTTCAACCCTTGATGAGTTAGGGAGGGTTTTCTATGATTTTTGCTAGCTCAATGAGGAAAGAAAATTTGGAAAGGTGATGCTAATATGTTGGGATAATATGCAGAAACATTGAAGTTGGGTGTGGAGAAATTGGCTGAAGATTGAGTTGTATTTATAGACAATGCAACTTTGCTAGTTTTATTAAATTCTAATTTGCCCCCCCCCTCCCCCAAAAAGAAATTTTCTTTTCTATTTCAATTTAGTCTTTGATTTCTTATCTTATTTAAATTAGCCCTATAAATTTTTTATTATATACCTAATATATATGTACATATGTATGTGTAATGATGTATTTACACCCTAAATCATATACATTTTGTGCCTTATAACTTTGGGTACATGACTAAATTAGTAGTGTAGGTATCTTTAGGGCATTTAAGATCAATCTTTTGATTGATAGCCTAAGAATTTTAATCTTGAATTTTCTATAGTTATTGAATAAGCTTAATAATTTATTTATTATTACATTATTATTTTTAGAAAGAAAATTTACTTACAAGAAAAGATGGGATGCTACAATCTCCATCCTTAGAGGAATTTGGCCCCCAAATTCTAGGTTCTAAATAAATGGGGGTGTCGGTTCCTCATATCTTCCCCAAGTTTCCAACTTTCTTCCTTAACATTATGGCTTCTCCATAAGACTTTGACCACTGGGATTCTTTTAGATCATAATTCTCAGTATTTGCGATCTAAAATGCTTATTGACCTTTCTTCGTAGGATTGGTCGAGTTCCATCTGAATTTCTTGATGGGATATTATATGTGAAGGATCAGGACGATATTTTTTGAGTTGTGATACATGGAATACATTATGGATGTTTGTGAGGTTGGTTGGGAGTTCAGCTTATGTGCGACTTTCCTGATATGCTGTATAATTTGAAAGGGCCTTATATATTGAGGTTGTAGCTTTCCTTCTTTTCCTATCCTTTTTATTCCCTTATGAGGTGTAAACTTGATGAAAACTTGATCATCAGTGTCAAATTCCAAATCTCGATGACGATTGTCTACATAGCTCTTTTGTTGACTTTGGGTAGTGTGCATACGTTGTTTGATGATATAAACTTTGTCAATAGCTTCTTGAATCATTTTTGCTTGCATGTCCCTATTTTGCCCCCTTTTTTGATGGTGTTCTCTAATCATCTAGGTCCTAATATAATGGAGACTAACACTTTCGCCTATATAATGCTTTGAAGGGAGCCATTTGAATTGTGGCTTGATAATTGTTATTATAGGAAAATTCCACTAGAGGTATATGTTTATCCCACAAATCCTTAAAGTCCATTGCACAAGCTCTCAACATATCTTTTATTATTTGGATTACTCTCATGGATTAACCATATGATTTAGGATGAACAGCAGTACTGAAATTTAGCTTTGTTCCTAAATCCTTCTATAATTTTTTCCACATTCTTGATGTGAATTTTAGGTCTCTATCCGAAACAATGTTGATAAGAATTCCATGAAGTTGAATAATTTCTCTTTTGTACAAATCTACCTAGGTTTCTACCTTGTAATATGCTTTGATGGGTAAAAAGTGTGTAGATTTTGTCAATTGATCCATAATTACCAAAATCCCATCAAATCCTATTCTTATCCTTGGTAGTCCCAAGAAAAAATCCTTGGTTACCATTTCCTATTTCCAGTCTAGTATGAGGGGAGGTTGTAATAGTTCTGTTGGCCTCTAGTGTTTAGCCTTAACCTATTGACACACTAGGCATTTCTTTACGTAATTAGCAATATTTGACTTCATTCCATTCTACCAAAAATTCCATTTAAGATCATTGTACAGCTTGGTACAACTTAGATGGATCGTGTAATAGGATTTGTGTGCCCTGTTGAGTATTTCCTCTCGTGTGGACTTAGGAACAAAAATTCTTTTGTGAAATTTTATTATTCCTTCTTGGTTGGTGTTGAATTCTAAATTTGTGGTTTTGATAAATCTCCTGAATTTTTTAACTTTCCGAAACAATTCAGGTTTAATTATGAATCCTACTGTCATAGCATGAGTTTGGACTTCGAATAAGCGAAGTTTTCAATTTAAGTCTTTATCTTTCTCCTTGATTAGTTCTACTTTTCTGCTCAAGGTGTCGGCAACCACATTAGCTTTTCTAAGGTTAGGAAATTTTGTAGCTGTAATCATTTAAAAATTCTATCCATCTCTTTTGCCTCATGCTCAACTCCTTCTGGGTAAAAAGATACTTTAAACTTTGATGGATAGTTAAAATTTCAAAGGTTGTATCATGCAGGTAGTGCCTCTATTTATCAAGTGCAAATATGATTGCCATTAACTCCAATCCATTGGTAGGGTAGTTTTGTTCATAAGGTTTTAACTTCTTCAAAGCATATGTAATTACCTTCCCATTTTATAATAGAACACACCCTAATCCTTCCCTAGACGCATTTAGGTATAATACAAAATTTTCTACTCCTAACAGCAGTGAAAATATAGGTGCTGTAGTCAATTTATCCTTTTAACTCCTTAAAACTTCATTCACATGATTTTTCCCACTTAAATGGAGTGTTTTCTAGGTAAGTTGCATTAAGGGGGCAACTATCTTGGAGAAGTCCTTTATAAACGTTCAGTAATAGCCTACTAATCCTAAGAAACTTCAAACTTCCCTAATTTTCTTAGTCCTTTTCCAATTAATCACAGCTTTGAGCTTAGTCGAATCCCTTGCCAGTCCATTCTTAGATACTAGATGACCTAAAAAAACTACTTGAGTTAGCCAAAATTACATTTTCTAACTTTGGCATATAACTTGTGCCCTAGCAATGTTTGGAACACAATCCTTAAATGGTGCTCATGTACCTTTTTGAACTTTGAGTAAATCAAGATATCATCAATGAATATCACCATAAATTTATCTAAGTAGGTCTTAAACACTCGATGTATTAAATCCATGAATACAGCTAGTGCGTTTGTTAATCTAAAAGGTATTACCTGAAATTCACAATGTCTATAGCGTGAGTTTAGTGCAGTTTTGGGAATATCCAATTCTCTAATCTTCAATTGATAATATCTTTATCTAAGATCCAATTTAGAGAATACTCTCAATCCCTCAAGTTGATCAAATAGCTAGTTAATCTACAGTAAATGGTACTTTTTCTTAATGGTAACACCATTTAATCCTCTGTAATCGATGCATATTCTCAACGTACCATCTTTCTTTTTAACAAATAGGACAGAAGCTCCCCATGGTGATGTATTAGGCCAAATGAATCCCAAATTCAAAAGTTCTTGTAATTGAGCATTTAGTTTTACCAATTTTGTACGTGCTATTCGATATGGTGTTTTTGATATAGGTGTAGTTCCTAGTGTTGTTTCAATTATAAATTCAATTTCTCTATATGGTGGTAATGACACCAAATTTTTTGGGAATACCTCGGGAAAATATTTTACCATAGGGATTTCTTGAATTCTATCTTTATCCTTGGACTTGTTGATCATGTAGGCTAAAAAGCCTTCACGACCCTACTTTAACAATTTATTAACTTTTACAGTAGAGATAATTGAGAGGGTTGGTTTGGTATCTGGTTCATCTTTATCAATCTCCAACTTAATAATCTTCTCTCTACAATTTATCTTAGTACGATAGCTATACAACTAATCCATTCCTAAGATGACATCATACTTATTGATTGGCATTCTGATCAGATTTGCTACATCTGTCTTCCTATTGATCTCAATCTCACAATTATTACACAATAAATCCATCACCATAGACATGCCCATGGGTGCTCTAACTTCAAATAAATAAGGCATCTTATCTAATGATAGCATAAGATCATGAGTTCATGATGTAGACACAATTGAATAGGTGGCATTGGGGTCAGATAATTGCTTTACCTGTCTTTCTAGTGATTTTAATGTAACCTTTCACTACAGTCGAGGGATCTGGCGCTTCTTTTTCTTCAATAGCATAAGCTTGAGCATGAACTTTTGGTTTGCTACTAGATTGAGAGGTTAGCATTTTGCTTATTCCATTGAGTCGAGCATTAGGTGCTAATGTAGGAGATTTCCTGTGGGAGTTCTTATGTTGGCTCCTACATTATCAGGACATGCTCTCATAAAATGCTAGTCATTTCCACATAGGTAATATGCTCTATTCTTGTGCTAGCTTTGAATTATGGCTTATTGAGAGGTCGAGTAAGGTTACCTTGCGAGCTATTGGGGTGTTTCCCTACATTTTTTAAATATCCCTTTTTCTAATGTGGTCATTAGGCCCTATATGGTAGAAGGGGTCAAGCTTAATTGGCTTTTCCATTTGCTGCTTCAAGTTCCATTATCCTAGCTTCAACTTGCATAGCACGTTCCACTATTTTGAAATAGCTTGTTGCATCAGCAAACAAAGTAGCCCAATGAATATTATACTTTAAACCTCCTACAAACTGTTTAACTTTCCTTTCTTCATCATTTAAGTAATGGGAGGCATACTTAATTAGATTGTTAAAAGCAGCCTCATACTGGGAAGCATTCATAAGTCCTTACACAAGGTCCATAAACTCCCTCTTTCTTTGATCCCTTTTAATTGAAAGGATGAACTTTCTTTCGAATTCTACCATAAAGTTTTCCTAAGTCCTCTGCATCCCCTCAGTATTTCATTATAGCTCTACTATTCGCTGCCAATGAGATGTTGCATTTTCAAGTTGGTATATTACATAAGCAATTTTTTAGGAATCAAAATATTTCAACACCCCAAATATTTTTTAGATTTCTTTAATTTGGGCTTCAGCTTTTCTATCATTTGGTTCACTTGAAAAGTTTTAGGGTATGAGTTTTAGGAATCTTTCAAAAGCCATATCTTTATCAACGGGCATAGGTTTTTGCATAGTTTACCCTAGTTGAAATGGTGGATTTTGGTAGAATTGCATGAATTATTTCCAAAATTGAAATATGGATCTCATTTCTTCATTAATGCCTGCAACATTTGATGTCATTGCTTCCTAATGATTTACATTGTTACTGGGACATTCTTGTTGAGGTTGATCATCAGCAAATGGCTCCATTTCATTCCTGGATACAAAAAAAGTTGTTCTACATACATACATGTATTTGTTAATACTCAATATTGCAATCAAGCTTATGTCATAAAAATATATTTGTAATGCATAAATATAACCATAGACACATGTTATAAGTTTAGGTGATTAGTATTATCTACATTTTAATACAAAATTACTTTAGTTAGTTTCACCCAATTAGCTCTACCACACTTGCTATGATGAGGTTATTTGCAAATATACACATATAAAAAATATGGTGAACTATTAGCAAAAGAAAAGCACTAATGACATCATGTATCCCCTCCCATTGGGAGCCTCCATTTGATCTTTCTCCAGATCCGCCTCCTCTGAATCGACTCCTTCAAGTAAATTATTAAATGCTCCCTGTCTTCTCTCAATAGATCTACTAGATCCTACCTTTATTAAATGTCCATGCTCATGGCCTAACCATCAGCTGACATGTCCCCGTACACCTCAACATCATCTTGAGCCTTTCTATCAAGTGCTTGGACTCATGATTGACCTCACACATTTGCTCTTCAAAAAATCAAACCATTCTTGCCATATCTCTCCTATTACTTTCATAACTTTGACTCTAAATAGTGCTATGCTTCCTTAGTCACTCTACTTCTTCCCTCAGCTGCCCTATCACACCTAGCGGCTCCTGAACTTAGGTCTAGAGCCTCTGAATTAGTAAACCTCCCCCCTCAACCTCAATCTCAAGCTCCCCTACCTGTAAATATAGGTCTAGCATCTCACTAGCCTATTGATCACATATCATCTCTAAATGATCATGTGTCTGCATTACATGGTCATAGTTATCCCCAACTAAGGCTCTATTAGGGGTGTAGTGCTAGCTTGAGGGATCTACCCTAATGTAAAGGATATTTGGATGATCTCCTAATCTCATCCCTCCTATATGACCATTGGCATGCCTATTAGCATGCCCACCCCTAGGCTGCTCCATCTGCCAAAGACCAATCATATCATAAATTAGTAACCATATAAATATATATCAATCAGAGTACATAACTATTAACAAAATTAAATAAATATATCTTAGCATAACTCAAATTTTAACAAACTCTACTTACTTTTTTCTAAACGTTTCATATACACAACTATTTTTCTTTTGTTTCTCCTATATGCTTTGATACCACTAAATGTGGTACCCTGGAGTTCCTTAAGTCACCACACCATGACACTAACTCTTTCTAGGACATTTTCCTTTCAAGATCCAATGTTTAGCTTAAACTAACAAATTAAAGTGACAAATGGTATTAAAAGAAACAACTTATGTGTATATTCCTCTGTACATTAGTCTAAACGTTTCTTCTAGTTATAAATGAGTACACATATACTAGTACTTGAGGTATGGTACTAAAGTCGCTGTGGCTACAAGTCTTATTATATATATACATAAACCTTTCGAACTGGGTACAATGGGATTCAAACAAAAGATTATTTCTACCTTGTCTACTCCCAAGTTTTTATCTTCTAGAATGACTAATCCAGCCTCATCTGTATAAAAATAAATCTAAAGGTGAGTTCGAATGACTCAATGAGAAAGGTTGGGGAGAATTACCTGTATAGAGTTTACTCTACAGGGGAAAATGATAAAGTGAGAATTTAATTAGGAAATGAACATGACAGGATAACTAGATTTTAGTAATAGGCTATTGTAAGAAATGTTTCATAAGTCAAATGTACAAACATTTGAGATATCTCAAGGTTTTATAAAAGTTAAGAGATGCCTTAATTAAGTTACTTTAAGAAACTTTATTGTGTTGGAGGTATCATAATTTTATCAAACCTTTTGTGCAACTCCATCATTTTCCCATACTAGTGAATAGAATTCACACTTCATATTTAGATTTAAATGTACAAGATTTTTGAGATAGCCCTCATTGCATGTGGCACTTAGTTCCTTACATTTCATTTCATGAAGAATAAAATAGAATTTTACCATTTGAGGTACAAAACATAATTGAAAGATGTCTAGTACTGAAATCTAGAAGTGCCAATGATGACAGATTCAAAAGGTAGCCCCCACTGCACATCCTCTTTTAGCGTGCCACTTTGCTCTATTCGACACATATTTTATAGTACTGATCAAATAAGATATTTAAAATGGACAAGAATACAATAAACATAGTAGAAGGTGCCATCCTTGGGAATCTAAAGGTGCCCCCCACCACACTTCACTTGTTTGCAAGAGTGGCACTTAGTTCCCAATTCGATGAGTAGGATAGGAAGACTTATAATAATTAGAAAATACAAATCATTTTTATTTATAACTTATTTGGAGTATCAGACTTTGTCATAAATAATTTTATGTTCTTTAGCAATTCTTTTTAGATGTTTTGAAAGTATTTACTTACTTGAGTAGCATAGTTTTGATTATAAAGAAATTAACGAAATTAATGCCATGATCTTGTAATTAGGAGTAATTTAGGATTTCAACCATTCTGAATTTACCAAATAGGTCAAACAATTATCATCACCATAAGTGAGGCATTTCAGAGAGTGCAAAAAGGTAATATAATTTTAGGGAGTAATGATTAACCAGTGACAGATGGAAAAAAAACTTCATATAACAATGATTGAGGAGTTCCTGAAAATAAGAAATAGGTATATGATTCCAAAAAAATAATAACAGATAACCAAATGAGATTGTGAAGGATCAAAACAAAAAAAAAATAAATAAATAACTCACATATTAATATTCAAGGTGTTTCAGCAAAAGGAATTATAGGCAACAAAATAAAAATTAAAAAGGGATAGAAATCCTCACCGTCTCTTGTGGTTGAGATTTTCCAACAACTTGTATGCCTAAATACCTAAATACAAGATTCAATTACTATGGATTGCTCTTTTGGTAATAATATTACGAGAGAATAAAAATTTATTTTTATACTATTTTAACGACTATGGCTATTATTTAATAACTCAAGTGACTATCTTTGAGCATATGTGTGTGTCTATATATATATAAGTGTGATCTTTCCTATAGATAAGTTTTCAAATGAATTGAATATTTTAAGATTCTTGTTTTTTTCCCCACATTGTTTCAAAAGTTACATGGAATCATTGTATCTAACCATATCTTATAGTTTCCACCATATTCAAATCCCAACAATCTTGACATAACCTCATAATTCAAGTAACAAAATCTAAACATTTATATTTGATCAAAACTATCAAAACAAATCAAGTTAGTATCATCATAACTAAGCCACAGTTAATCAACAAGACTGCCTTTTTTCCCATCATCATATAGTCAACTGCACAGTTTTCCTAAAACTAAATTTTTTACTAAATCTAAGGTATTTGGATGGTGAGGTTTACCTAAACTGGCCTTTAAAATCAATAAAATTTCTGATTATTTCCCCAATTTTTCAATCAAATGGACTACTTGATTTTCTCTAATTCTGATTCAAGTTGAGCTTCTGATCCAATCGCACTTTTGGTGGCAGGTCACGGTTCTTGCCACTTTTTATCCAAAATAATGCTTTAATTTTTTAGATTTATGGTTCTAAACTCATGTACAGTCATATGTCTTTCCAACCATGGGTTTATTTCATTATTTTAATAGCTAATTCTTCAAATATAGCCAAAACAAAACTATCTTCAAACTTGACAATTTCTGTTTGTATGTGGTAGTGATGATTTTGGCAAAGTTTTATGTTGTCTTAGGGTGATGCTTTTGGAAATCTATACTTCTATAATATTCTCTACTTCAAGGGCTTTCAAATGGTGTAGTTTCACGGATGATCAAAAGGCTAGATAATGGGCTTTCACTTTTTGAAGGTTGAAGTTGGGTAGCAATTTTTCTGATTGGAAAGTTTATCTTAATTTCTGTAGCATTTCTGGGGTTTGGGGTGAAACTTTTTGGGGAAGTTCTTGAGAGTTTCAACCCTTGATAAGTTAGAGAGGGTTTGCTATGATTTTGGCTGGTTGAATGATGAAAAAAAATTGGAAACACTGAAGTTGGGTGTGGAGAAATTGGCTAAGGATTGAGTCCTATTTATAGACAATGCAACTTTGCTTATTTATTCTAGAAGTCCTTGGTAGTTTTGTTAAATTTTAATTTGGCCCTAACCTCCCCCCCTTTCTATTTCAATTTAGTCTTTGATTTCTTGTCCAATTTAAATTAGCCCTATAAAACTTTTATTATATACCCAATATATATACAATTATATGTATATTGACATATTTGCACCTTAAATTATATACGTTTTATGTCTTATAACTTAGGGTACATGACTAAATTAATAGTGAAGGTATCTTTAGGGCATTTAAGATCAATCTTCTTAATAACTTGTTTAAACAAAAAAAATGCTATTAACTCAATCCAAGGGGTAATTTTATGAGATAGCATAAGAATTTTAAACTTGAATTTTCTATAGTTACTGAATAAGCTTAATAATTTATTTATTATTATTTCTTATTTCTAGGAGGAAAACTTCCTTATGAGAAAAGATGAGATGCTACAAACCAGGCCCTGGTCAACCTAAACTAGTACTTGTCCGTTTCCCCAATGCTTACCAAGCTTGCAACTGAGAAGGTCTTTTGTATTTGTTTAGTAGTTTTGTCAACAGCGATCAGTTCAATTCTGGTGTTGACACAGCATGGCACACACAGACCAGTGTACTACATTAGCAAAGCCCTATAGAGCATAGAGCATTACTACCTTAAGATCAAAAAAATTGCTCTTGTTTTAGTCACCAAAACCAGGAAGTTGAGGCTTTACGTTTAGTTGCACTCTATTATTATCCTGACAAACAACCCTTAAAGCATGTGCTATCAAAGCCGAATACTATTGGGAGACTAACCAAATGGGCCATTGAGTTTGAAGAGTTCAATGTCACTTTCCAACCTTGAACAGTGATAAAAGCACAAGTATTAACAAACATTGTAGCCAATACATCAATCCCCCAGCCGATTCAAGCTAGATCTGCCTCTATGATCTCTACATGTAGTTGGATTAGCGACTTCCATAGGAGGTGGAAAAGGAATTTTTCTACATTCTCCTAAAACTGAGGAATATGAATTTGCAATTAGACTCAACTACTCTATCACCAACAATAAAACAAAATATGAAGCCCTTTTCATCAGGATGAGGATGGCCATTAATAAGAGGTCGACCAGTTAGCAACTATTACAGACTCTCAATTGGTTGTAGAGCAGTTCGAAAGGAACTTTGAAGTAAAGGAATCCACCATGAATAAATATCGTGTTAAGGTTAAGAAACTGCAGCAACAATTTAAGAAATTCACCTTCAATAAGGTCCCCAGTTTGGAAAATGAAAGAGCAGATGCATTATCTAAGTTTTTCAGTTCGACAAAGAGTACAAGGAAAAGAACCATCACGTTCTTAATCTCAGATAAACCCGTAAGTAGCCCCAACTAGAGTTAGATTTAGGAGATCCAAGAATTACCTCTTACCTAGCAGGATAAATCAAAGCTTGTTGAGGAAGGAAAAATGTTGGAGGACAAAGTGGAAGCTTGAAGGTTGACGATTGAGCAACGAAGTTTGCCCTTGACGAGTATGTTTAGTTATACAAGAGATGTCTTCCTAAACCTTTACTGAGATGTTTAACATCGGAACAAGCCCTTGAGGTCTTGCAACAAATTAACACTTGCATCAGTGATAACCACTTTGAGGGGCAGATATTGGTCCACAAGGTCATTAGGCATGAATATTTTAGCCAATCTTACTCAAATATGCTGTCAACTTGGCCAAGAAGTGCCCATCTTGCCAAGTGTACTCCAACATCCCTTATTAACTCGCATTAGCACTTGTCCCATTTCAAATCACCTGGCCATTCCACTAGTGGGGAATAGACATCATTGGCTCTTTCCTAAAAGCCACGGGTTAGAGAAAGTACATGATAGTCATAGTGGAATATTTTACGAAATAGGTCGAAGTAGAGGCTGTTCCAAAGATAACAAACACTACTATAAGGAGTTTCCCATGGAAAAATATCATTTACCAATTTGGTTTGCCGAAAGTGCTAATATCGAATAATGGTACCCAATTCCAAAGTAAAAAAGATGAGAAATTGGTGTCAAAGTTTGGAAATTCGCTAACACTTCACCTCGATCGACAACCCTCAAGAAAATGGACAAACTGAGGTCACTAATAGAATGATTCTGGATCACATCAAAACTCAACTACAGAGATCGAGAGAGAATTAATATGGGTATACAGACTACACCTAAAACTTCCATGGGACATAGCCTTTATAGCCTAGTCTATGGTTCAAAAATAGTAATCCTAATGGAGCTGATATAACATATAGCTAGGATGATCCACTATAATCCAATCACAAATATGGAGGAAAGGTAATTTGACCTTGAGATGATAAACGAGCTACGGCAACAAGCATACGCAAAAATGTAAATATATAGGTTGATTATGACCAAGTATTATAACAAAGGCATTCAACAAAGAGGTTTCCCGATCGACAATCTCATTCTGAAGAAAGTTGAAGTCTCAAAAAGTGTTAAAACGTTCTACCCTAAATAGGAATACCCTTACTCAATAGTCAAAGTTGCCAAGCATAATTCCAATAGAATAGCAGACATGGACAGTCCTCAACCATGGAATGCAGTGAACTTGAAGAAATTTTATGTATGAATGAAGATTTTTTAGTCTTGATCTAACTGATTATGACATGTGAGATCCAAATGACATGTGAGATCCAGTCTTATCTAAAAATGCATTTTTGTAATTTAGTTTTAAACTAATGAAAATCAATTTATATTTGATCCACTTCTTATACTTGAGTACAATCATGGCATCTAGCCCAATTGTCTAATAATGATGGAAATACTTAAAGTTGACCTAGTAGTCGACTATGAAGTTGGTTTCAAACCAGCCAACTATTATTTGCAAATTAACTTGAAGTCTCAAATTGATCGACACATTAGATAAGATAAATTTATTTGAAGTCAACCTTATAGTCGATCATTATTTTGGTTTCAAAACTGTCGACAAAAATATGCAAATTGATGCCATAGTTTTATAACAATGCATTCTCAAACTTCTAGACCAAATGCATTGAATCAGCTAACAAACTTAGAGGTCAACTAAACAGTCGACACAAAAAGAAAGACAATGAGGAAAAGCATCATAAAGATAATATAGCAACATATGATCAAAAATATTAATTTTGCATAACAAAAATGTAGTGCCCCAATTGGAAGGCACATGCACTCAACTGAGGTGCTACTTTGATTGAATTTTCACGATTTCTAAAATATAAAATATGCACCTACAAAATTTTCAATTTAAATAATTCCATAACGATCAAAATAATGAGTAAGGTTAGAATCAATTAATGACATCTACATCAACTATTCAAGCTGCAAAACTTTACCCAAACCCAAGCCTCCATAATTTACAATCAATCAAAAGTTTGTGTCAAACATCTCAGGCTCTAATTTTTACACTTATTAAAAGATAAAGGCATAGCCTGTTGGTAGACAAACTACTTACACTACACATATATGTCACACCTTTACCATTTGTAGATGTCTTGACAATACTATTTACACTATGCACAATGGCCTAAGCTCATGTGTCTTTTATTCCTTCAATCTAGGGTAAATAGTAGAAAAAACTATACAAGAAGGGTAAGTTCAAATGACTTAGTGACGTAATGATCAAAATGCATGAACAGGATATATGAAATACAATATACGTATATAAGAAAGATATTTATTAAGTATAAATAATTAAGGCACATGCTTAAGCAATAGGATACTAGAGAATAGATAGATTCCATGAAATTCGCAAAATAAAGTTAAAATCATGAGCTAACTTAATGCCGTCCCATACCAGAGAAAAGACATCTCAAGTTTTAGTACATAGTGTGGGAAATCTCATATGCAAAACTTAAGAATTGAATCAGTTTAAAAAATAATGTGTACAAGTACATTTGATAAAGGACTCAGATTTTAAATTCAAGAATAAGTTCAATCTTATAAAGCTGACCGTGCAGAAGCATTTAAATGAATTGACTATATATGCACATTTAATCAATCAACCGTATAAAAATGTTTTCACTTTGAGCTTTATGCCACAATTGCCATATAGAGCAAAATAAATAAAAAATCACTTCCAAGCTAATTAGTAAAATAATTTCCCTAACCAACGTATAATTACAGGCGAGTCAGCATGACTTCCTCTTTCTCCATGAGTCAGCCAACATGGTTGCCTCTATCACTAATACATAAATACAGGCTAGTAGAGATGACCTCCATAACTATTACATTATAGGTCAATAGCCTCCACAATCGATATATCATAGTCTGGTAGAGATAGCCTCAACAACTAATATATCATGGGTCGGTAGAGATGGTCTCCACAACCAATATATTACGGGCCATTAACACCGCTGCCACAACCAATATGAACTAATAATAACTAGTTATCAAGACTGTCTCACAGCCAACATCATAAAATATGATGATTGGATCGAGAATGAATTGATCAAACCATAGTTTAGTTGTTAAACTTAAAATCTAGCTCATGTGAGACCACAAAAAAATTTTCAATTTCAAATGATACTCAGATGGAAACATTTTTATTCAAAATATCTTATTCTTAAAATAATTGTTCAAGGGTAACATTTGAGAAAGAAGTTAAGCAGAATATTTAGCTAATACCTCTAGTTCCATGCAGAAACTCAAATATAATAGTTCAGAGATAAATATATTAGAAATAGAACAATACGAAACAATAATTCAATTTCATAGTTTCAATGCAAGAACAAACAGGCAATAATATGAGATTTACTATATGTAAGTTCTTTCCCCAGCAAGGAAAGCTAATATAAACCTTACTTGATAAATGCAAAACGATTCTTAGTTGTATCGATGCTCAAGCCCTTGTGTCTTAGTCAATCCAAAGTTTTGTCACAAGATAACCTAATCAATACGATATGAATTCTTTAAATGCAAAGCGTGTTTATACCTAGCATCTTTCTTAAGATTTAGCATTTAGTTCATTTCATCATGTCATAGTTTCTGACCTTGTCTCTATAACAAAATGCTTAGGGTAACTTAGTACAAGATTCTCATTCTATTGAGCTGGTGAGCAGGTTACCAATACTATTATCTTCAGCTCCCCCAACTATATCAATCCAACTTAATAGTTTCTAATGAAAGTTGTATCATCCTAAGGGTAGTGCTTAAATTCATAACAAAATCTTAATTTACCATCTATGTCGCTTAATATTAATTTATGCATCTAATTTTTTCATAATATAATTCAATCGTATCAAATCAAGGCTAATTAATATGATAAAATTGAAACTTACTAAATTCGACTGAGTCTGAGTCTAAATTACAATCTAGAAATAGTCCTACTATGTCTAAATTAAATTTCATGCAAACTATCAAGGAGTCATAGGAGTCATAGGAGTCAACACCACCGTATGCTATTGTGCCACTGCCATCCGTGGCTACCTGAACACAAACGAGATATACTAAAATGTGCATCGTGTCGAGCCCTTCAAAACCCCTCAATCAATTTCACCATCCACCACTAAAGCCCTAGCGTCGTTACCACCTTTCCACCCCAATTACTTCGCCATTGGTCACCAAAATCCAAAATCGATCACACCACTGCGTTCTTCTCATCGAGCTTGTCAAAACCTTTCCATCATTTACAAATTTTCATCACTAAAATCATTGGACCCAGCACTTTTATTGACTAGCACCACTGCCTTCCAAAATTTTGATGATTTATTGGTTGTTTTAGGGAATTTTTGGTATAGTTTTGATCCTTGAGTTGAGGGAAAGCTAACCATAGCTTTAGCTTCTGGTTTCATGGTGAATTTCTGTTTGGTAGTGGTGTGGATAGAGTTGGGATATGGTTTGAGAATCTAACTAAATTTTGTCCTTAATCTTATTTATATAAATTATTTCTAGCTTATTCAATTTGGCCACAGAGTTTTTAGATTGCCTTCAATTGAGCACAAGAGTTTCAACCATCTTTCTGTTTGACCTAGGACTTTCAATTCAACCCTTAAGGTTTTAAGTTATTCACATTAGTCTCTAAAATTCTTAATTTTAGTCAATTAAGTCCTCATTTATTTATTTTGAAGTCTTTAAACTTTTAACTTCACCATATTGACCCTTAAATTTTATAATTTTGGGCAATCAAGCCCTTTTCTTTTTTGCAACTAAATCCCTTAATCTCAATATTTATGCCCAAACATTAATTAATTTGATTTTGAGCAATTTTTAAATATAATTTATTTGATCCACCTATCATTTTGTTGACATAATTATTTATAATTTTATAATCCAAAAGTTGGGGTGTTACAACTCTCTTCTCCTTAAAAGAATCTAGTCCTCAAATTCTCATCTAGCCTTCAAAGAAACCCAAAATATCACTAACACTTTTTGTGAAATATCAATTTAGGTATTTTCTTTTAAATGCTTGCTGCTAAAGTTTCCTTAATCCGACTTGGACATGTTTTATTATTGACGTTAGTTAGCATTCCCATATCTAGAAGGGTTAGTTAATGTTTGTGCTCAAATTCTAGTTTAACTTCAAAGTGAGGCATGTAGAGATAAAAGAATGCATAGTATCAAAATCATATATAACTTTCTTCAAAGTATTATATCGTAACACATACCTTAGGCAACATTATGTGGAATTGATGTGTTTCCTTGGGAAGGAGCATTAACACATGTAGGGCTACTCTATCTTCTGGGTTCTATCCATTTCTTGTTCTTGGGACAATTCTTGACATAATGTTCATCACTACCACACCATATGCACTTTCCATGCTTCTTCCAACACGTGGGTTTTCTATGATGGGTGTCATCATAAAATCCACATGTTCTTAGGTTTAGTTTTAATGGACAAGGATTATTTTCATTCTAAAAGGGGTGACTAGATGTCGCTTCATCTTGAATCTCATGTTGTTTCCTTCCAAATTCATTTCTTTCTCCACCTTGAGCCTTGGACCCAAAAGTCTTTCTTTGTTTAATCTTTTCTTCAATCTTACCTAGCTTCTTAAGTTCTGATTCTACCTGCATAGCCCTATTCACCGCTCTGCTATGAGTAGGTAATTCACAAGCTATAAGCATTCTTTGTAACTCAAGTTTTTACCCTTCAACAAATTTTTGTGTTCTACGCTCCTTATAATCTAATATATATGGTGCATACCAGATTAAGCGATTAAATTTGGTTTCATATTGGCATACTGACATAAATCCTTGAATAAAGACCATAAACTCCCACTCCCGAGTATTCTTTATGACATTAGGTATAAACTTATTCATAAATTCACTTTTGAAATTCTCCAAAGTATAAGATGTACCCTCATGACTCCATTGTTGGTCTAGCAATCACCACCAATGATAGGCATCCTCTCCTAAGAGAAAAATGGTAAACTTGACTTTCTGTTTGTCTAAGTAATGCTGTACCAAAAAAATTTTCCCAACCTCCTCAATCCACACCTTAGCTTTTTGATTATTTGGTTTGCCCATAAACCTTAGGGGGTTATGTCTAAGAAATTGTTCTGGCATTCAATCTGCAGTAGGTTCTACAATATTTCGAGAACTATCAACTTGACTTTGCTGCTGACAAAGTTCCATAAATTGCTGCCACATTGTGAACATTTATTTGTAGCTTGTCTTCTTACCCCTTGGTTCATTGGTAGGTTTGGCATTACTCTTTCTTCATGCATTGGTGTCCTTAGTTGGGAGTATTCTCTACTTGACCCTCTCATGCTCCAACTTGATTAATGGATGGTTGTCCACTATGACCTCAAATAGACCAAGATAGGGGGAGTGGTTGAGGTTGTTCCTCTGATGCCATTTGGTATATAAAATTTTCAAGTTTTACTAATAACATTAAATCTACAATGTTTAATAAAATATCTTTTAAATGATTTTCCAAACTTCTATTGATTCTTATCATAATATACAAATATACGTTGAGTACAATTGCATTTCACTTGATATGAAATAGAAATATTATTATCAAACTAATGTTAGCAAGTGAGTTTACATCAAACTTACACATAAATTTATATAAGATCTTTGTTAAAATCATTATTTGCCTAATTGAATGCAAAAAAAAGTAATTAAATCTAATATTATTATCACGAAGACAGTATTACACTATTTTTCCTCGAAGGTACAACACAATTTCTCATAACCTCATTTCTTACTAGCATCTTTTCTTTTTACTAATTTGTTGTCATTTTATGATCATATTAGTAAGCTCTTTTATCATCAGTAAACTAATTATCTCATATATTTGAACCGCAATTAGAAATATTTTCTTATCTCTCTCTCACATACCACTAAGCAGTCATAAAGATCAATCTTATTATTGAGATGCTGATTCCAAACTAGCCATATTATCTAGATCTTGATCCCATGTATACCAAACACTTATTATCCTAAACAACCTTTTATTCCAAATTTTGGTGTCACAAAAACGTTTACACAATAACGTGATCCCAAAATATTATTTCACCCACCATTAATAAGTTATATGCATGATATCTCACAAATAATGGACTATCCACTAGTTGGCCATCGTAGTACTAATCCTTTACTCTTGGATATCAAGCAATATCCCAAAAGTTCACATCCTAACAAAAATTTCAAGTCAAGCCTAGTCTCTATTATTCCAAAAATTCCATGTTCTATATTTCAAAAATATTAGAACCATCAACATACTACCTTTCTCCAAATAGCCTTATTATTTAACCACAACTTGTTCATGTCCACAATAATGATCTGAGGAGGCCACTAATCCAATTTGATTCCATCTAGAGCTATCATTCATTTATAGAATGATGTCCTCCCAAACACATTCGTACCTACTATAAATCCTCAAGAGTATTATTCTCCACAAATAGAAAAAGTCACATGTTCGATACCTCCAAAGTTATGGATTATAAACTGGTCAGTTGCCCAACAATAACCTTCACGTCCTTTAGATTGAACATTGTCCCAAAGATTCGATCTTATGCAAATCTGGGGTCATGCTTAATCCCCGTTAACCAAAACTTTTATATTTCGAGGATCATACCCTAGTGTAGCATAGGTTACCAAACTCAAGCTCTGATACCACCTTTACATCACCCTAACCAAAGGATGTCAGCTCCCGACTGAGGTGCTACTCTGATCAAACTTTCAAGATTTTCCAAAATACAAAATATGCAACTCAAAAATTTTTCAATTTAAATAATTCCATAATAACTCAAATAATGAGTGAGATCATAATCAGTTAATGTTATCTATGTCAACTATTCAAGCTGCAAAACTTCACCCAAACCTGAGTCTCTATAATTTACAATCAATCAAAAGCTTGCGTCAAACATCTCAAGCTCCAATATTTTACACTTATTAAAAGATGAAGGCATGGCCTATTAACAAACACATTATTTACACTACACACATACACCACATCGTTACCATTTGTAGATGTCTTGATAATATAATTTATACTATGCACAATGACCCAATCTGATATGCTTTCTATTACTTCAATTTGTGGTAAAGAACAAAAAGAATAGTACAAGGAGGGTAAGTCCGAATGACTTAGTGAGGTAATAATCAAAATGCATAGACAAGATATACTAAGTACAATAAATGCGGATAAGAAAAATATTTATTTCAAGTATAAGTAATTAAGGCACATGTCCAAGCAATAGGATATTGAAGAATAGATAGATTCCACAAAATTCTCAGAATAAATTGAAAGATCATGAGTGACTCAATGCCATCCCATACCAGTGAAAAGACATCTCAAGTTTTTGTACATGGCATGGGAAATCTTATATGTACAACTCAAGAATAGAATCAGAATAAAGAACTATGCGTACAAGTACATTTCATAAAGGACTTCGATTTGAAATTTAGAAATAAGTTCAATCTTATAAAATCGATCGTACAGAATGATTTAAATAAACCGGCTGTATATGCACATTTAATCGATCAATTATATGGAAACATTTTCACTTTGAACTTTATTCCATAATCGCCATATAAAGTAGAATAAATCAAAAATCACTTCGAAGCTGATTAGTAAAATAATTTTCATGACTAACATATAATTACAGACAAGTCAGCATGATTATCTCTATCACAATAGGTTAGCCAACATGGCTACCTTTATCACTAATATATATAGATACAGGCCAGTAGAGATGGCCTCCACAATCATTACATTACAACTTGATAGAGACAGCCTCCACAGTTGATATATCACAGGCTAGTAGAGACAACCTCTACAACTGATATATCACGAGTCGATAAAGAGGGCCTCCATAACCAATATATTATAAGCTAGTAGCATGGCCTCCACAACTAATATAAATCAATAACAACTAGTTATCAAGATAGTCTCACAGTCAACATCATAAAATATGGCAATTGGAGTAAGAATGAATTGGTCAAATTATAGTTCAATTGTCAAATTTAAAATCCAGCTTAGGTGAGATCACTATAAAATTCCCAATTTCAATGTTACTTAAATGGTAACATTTTTATTCAAAATATCTTATTCTTAAAATAATTGTTCAAGGGTAGCATTTAAGAAAGGCATTAACCGGAATATTTAGCTAATATCTTGAGTTCCATGTAGGAACTCAAATGCAAGAGTTTAGAGATAAATATATCAAAAATAGAACGATATGAAACAATAATTCAATTTGATAGTTTCAATACAAGAATGAATAGGCAATTATATGATATTTATTAGATATAAGTTCTTTCCCTACTAGGAAAAGCAAGTATAAACCTCACCTAATAAATGTAGAGGGATTCTTAGTTTATCGACGCTTAAGCCCTTACATCCTAGTCAATCCAAAGTTTTATTGTAAGATGACCTAATCAATACTATATAAATTCTTTAAATGCTAAGCATGTTTATACCTAGCATCCTTGTTGGGATTTGGCCTTCAGTTCATTTCATCCTGTCATAGTTTCTAACTTTGTCTCTATAACAAAATGCTAGGGGTAACTTAGTACAAAATTTTCATTCTATCGAGTTGGTAAGTAGGTTACCAATTCTATTATCTTCAACTCCCCCAACTACATCAATCCAACTTAATATTTCCAATAAAAAGTTGTATCATCCTAAAGCTAGTGTTTAAATTTGTAATAAAGTCTTAATTTACTGTCTATGTCGCTTAATATTAATTTATGCATCTAATTTTATCATAATATAATTCAACCATATCAAATAAGGGCTAATTAATCCAATAAAATCGAAACTTACTAAATTGGATTGTGTCTAAGTCCAAATCACAGTCTAGAAATAGTCTCACTATGTTCAGAATTAAATTTCATGCAAACTATCAAGGACTTGCTAGAGTTTCCACCGTCATTCACCGTTATCTGAATAAGAACCAAATATACCAAAACGTGCACCTCGCCGAGCCCTTCAAAACCCCTCAATCAATTTCCCTATCCACCTCATCCTCACTAGAGAACTAGGCAAAAACCGCCACTAAAGCCCTAGCACCACCGCTGCCTTTTCAACCCGCTTACTCCGCCATTGGTTACCAACATCCAAAATTAATCACACTATGGTGTTCCTCTCATCAAGCCCATCAAAACCCTTCAATCACGTACAAGTTTTCACCACTGCCTAGCACCGCCAACTTCCAAAATTCTAACAATTCTCTTGTTGTTTTGGGAAATTTTCAATATGGCTTTGATCCTTGAGCTACGGGGAAGTTAACTATAGCTTTAGTTTCTAGTTTCGTGGTGAATTTCTGGCTAGTTGGGGTAGGGATGGACTATGGTTTGAGAATTTAACTAAATTTTGTCCTTAATCTTATGTATAAAAATTATTTTTTAGCTTTTTCAATTTAGCCCTAGAGATTTTAAACTGCTTTCAATTGAGCCCAAGAGTTTCAACCACCTTTCTATTTGACCCTAGAACTTTCAATTCAACCCTTTAGAGTTTTAGTTATTCACATTGGCCTTAACATTCTTAATTTTAGTCAATTAAGTCCTCATTTATTTATTTTCATTTTAACTTCATCACATTAACTTTTAAATTTTATAATTTTGGGCAATCAAGCCCTTTTCTTATTTGCAAATAAATCCCTTAATTCCTAATATATATTCCAAACATTAATTAATTTGATTTTGTGTAATTTTCAAATATAATTTATTTCCACATATCATTTTGTTAACACGATTATTTATATTTTGATCATCCAAAAGCTGGGTGCGTGTATCCAATTCGTACAAAACGTTATAGCCCAATGTTGATCATGCCTCTCAAGGTGAAGCAAATTGAACAAAATAAAAAGTAAAAATAGTTGCAAATTCTGCTTGAGCTAGCTTTCTCCCCTCTTACTCCTCAAGCAGCATTTTCTGCTACCTTGGTGACAGTTTTGTCGAGCTCCTTCACGGAATCCACGAGCACAACCATTGATGGGCCATCGACCTCTTGGTCCACTTAAGAGTAAGGAGCCCCTACAAGTCGAGAGGGATTGGCCTACTCAAAAACGTGTGGCCAACAGTTTGGAAGTATGCAGTAATGTCGACTTTCCCATATTTGAGGTCGAGGGAGAAGTCACCAATAAACTTGAACTCCTTCTCTATTTTAGCTACCTTAGGATAAATTGAGGCCTTTATCTTCTTTGTCGGCATGTTTTTGTCATAGTCCTTGAGGTGCTCATTTTAAAGAACATTTAGTTAAGCCTTATTTTCCTTGTGGAACTGGTAGCCGAAAAACTCTAATTGTTTCATCATCTTCTGAAGTGCCTCCTTAGCATCATCTACACTAGCTTTTGCAAAAGTAAGGTTGAGCATGAACTTTTTCATTGCTTACTTGCGAATACTCGATAGTGTCTTAAAGAATTCACCACAAGCATATTGAAGGACATTATACCCTAGGGCCCAATTGAAGAGTGAGGCTACCTCTATTTCTAACCTTTCATTCTTTGGCAAGTCTTCTAAGTAATTTCTCTCTATCACGGCAATCAGCAGCTCGATTTCTTTTTTCTTGACCTGCTTTTTCAACTCTTGGATCCTTGACTCAATGACTTGACCTAAGTCTTAAAAAGGTTAGACTGCTTCTTCTAAAGCACCTTACAGTTAACTAGGGCAAGCTAAGCTTGATGGTAAAAGTTGTAGCCCCACTACCCAACTTGCAAAAAGAAAAGATTAGATTAAAGCATAAACATACATATTTGAGGATAAAAGCAAGTCAACCATAAACTTACCATGTGCACATGGTAAGCAAATCCCTTTAGAGCATTGGTCCCCTGGAGCTCTAGTATTTTTTTTGGTCTAGGAGTAAAAGACTAACAGTTAGGGCCTTCAAAAGGGTCACTCCAGTCGGCCCCGTAACTATCATCGATGCCATCTTGGCAACTCTCACTTCTGGTCTAAACTTTGGGTTTAGAAAAAAAACAACGAGAATAATTTCTCATTAGATAGTGATCCGAAGAAAGAGGTGTCGATGGCTTTCCTCTTCTTCTTTTAGAGGCAATCCTCTTAGGAGAGAAAAGTTAATTATCTATAGTCCTTCTTTTTGGTTGAGGCACTAGGCTATTGACCTCAGCCATACTTGGTCAAGCAGGTAGATGAGTGGTCAATGGTGCGTGCTATGGTGAAACACTTTGGGATATAACTGCTCATCGAGTGGCTACCTTTTGACTCTTCTGTGCCTTTTGTTGGCAAGCCATGGCCTGTTGATGTGTGTGGTTCATGATTTATTCTGATATGAAGGAACACACAAGCAAAAATGCAACAAAAATAAGTTTGCCTAGGTGAGCACCAACTAGCACATCTAGCCAAGCAAGCGACAAGCTCAGTAACACCAGATTCTTTACCTATATAACATCTCTATTTTTCCAAAATTTACTAAGTTCCTAATGAAAGTGTTTTTCCAAGTCAGATTTTCATTGCTGTGCATCTTGACCTACCCTTCAACCATTACCTTGGGGTGTTGAAGCCATTTTTACTAGGTGTGCGAACATACAGGCATTTTTTCTTTAAGGACTAACCATGAAAGGATGTTGGGGTCATGAGTATTTTTCAACGAAGATAAGTAATAAGGTAATAAAAGCTTGACTCCTCGATGCTGCCCAACTTGTTGGACATGTAAAGGTGAAATACGTTGTTGAAATTTATAAAAGAAGAAGGCTAGTTATGTATCAACATCAAAAGGATAAAGCTGTACAAAATTGAAAATAGTTAGGTAGCACTTAGGTGATGCAAACTCGAAGAACCCTAAGCAGGTCAACTACGAATTGTGCAATAGGAAACCTAAGCCCACACTTGAACATTTCTTCAAACATTGTTATGCAACCCCTTGGAGGTCGATGCATCCTACCACTAAGCCTCAACACAATTAACTCAAACTCGAGAGAAATGTGATATGCACGTCTAATCAGCTCCAAATCACTACTATTGATCTCATATACTATATAACTATAGTGATCTACCATAAAAAACCTCTCTAAGATACTAGAAGTTGACTAATATCCCTAGATGGTCCTATAGGTCCTTTGGCCCCAACCTTAACCTCATTGCCACCGCTCTTGCTCTAATTCCTAAAACCATTCGACTTTTACTAAAAGATTTTCTAGACCCACTAGACAAATCACTATTTTTTTCAATCGAGTTTCTAGATAATCATGTCACCTTAGAATCACTCAACCTCCCACTACCCTCCTCAAAGATTCTAAGCAGGATTAAGATCTTAAAGGTTGTAATAAAAAGTGACAAAGAACTAAACTCCGCAAAATAAAGGAAGACTTACAAAATAGAGAAGAAAAAGAAGTTGGCGATTCTTGTTTAAAGCTGCAAAATTTGTAGAGATTGACCTCTCATTGACACGTTAAATGTAGTAAATGAGAGGCACAATGCACTGTTTATAGGGTTTACCCATGTGGTAAATCAATTAGCTATAGTAACAGGCTACCGGGTACTTATTACGTAACTGTAAGTCAGCCAATTTATCTACTCGATGCAACCACCACATTTATTGCCTCCAAAACCTTGATCAAAATTTAAAATGTTAGGTCGACATAACAGAAAAAGAAAAAAAAAACTTTTCAAATTGAATCAGCTACTCCTCACTCCTTCTCATTGTGAGCTCAATCAAGACTTAGGAGTGAGGGGGCCTATGATATAGGGAAGTAAGTCAAGCCTAATATGCCTAATAGAATAAGCCCAAACCTAAGAATGCATTGGGCTAGTTGACCAACATAAGCTATTAGTGTTCCCTTAGTCAACCAAATTATGGTTGAAAGGCTTGCAACCTAAAAGACATCTTAATCCTAAGAAGTTTTTTATTCGACTAGAGTGTGAGAAAGAGAACTATAGCCAGAATGACATCTCAACCAAAAGAGGTCGACCTGTGAGGCAAGAAAGTTTCTCCCACCACTGATCACTGTCGCATTAAATGCAACTCAACCACTACTATGCCACATTAAACACGTTGACAGATGGCATGCCTCCACAATAAAGATATATATCTCTACCATACCATTGACATCCCTCCACATTAAATGCGAAGATCACTTCTATATCCCAAAAGAGAGGGAGGCATGCCATCTGGAAGATGTTTTTCAGATAAGCAAAGACCTAAAAAGCCCTTATGTAAAGATAAGAATCCTCACCACATGAGTAAAGGCATCATAGACATTTTAACCTCCCATGGGAGACTATAAATACCCTATTGTAGTCGCTCCATGAGATATGTTCATTATAACTTTTGCCCTCACTTTGTTGCTCCAAATTTTAGTCAATTATATTGACTTAAGAGTCAGAATGCCTTAGCCAAGAGCCATCTCCACTAGTCTGACATGTATTGATTGATTGTAAGACTCAACCTGCTCCTATCCTTATACTCACCCCAACCCATTTTCAGATCGACTTCAATGGTCCAGGGCATGAACCTTTTTTACCTTTTACTTTGAGATCCAAGCATCATCAATTTATAAATAGGGATAATTATAATTAGTAATTCATTAAGCAATCAAGCAATAATATGGTCTTTTTAATAAAATATAAAAGAGGGGTAGTAATTTTGTTTATTATATGACAACTCATGAATTGGACTCTTTGTTTAATATTTGTGCAATTTTATGTCTGCCTAGGTGAAACATTTATTAGTCTATATTCAAATGGACCACGCTAAGTAAACGTAATATTTTAACCTAAATAAATATATAAGGCATCCGACGCACGTGGCGTAAGAAGCTATTTAATTAAACTTTAAGTAAACATTTTTATACATACGTTCTAAAAATAAATGTTAATTATAAGGAAAAATTTGAAAGTCTTTAAAGCAAAAGATTACATGAATTCATTTCATAATAATCGAATTATTAGATTATGCAATAATGAAATTTACATTTCTTTCCTGCAATAAATTGACATTGAATAATTTCACTAATTAAAATTTCTTTTTAAAATGTTATTGTCATTATGTGTAATGTGTTTTTTCACATCTGGTAGCTACCTTTCAAATTGTTCGCGGCATGGAGTAATATACACACACACACACACACAAAGTAAGAAAAAATAACGTTGATGATAAAATATTAAGATAAGAAAATTATCATTAAAAATATATATTAAACGACAATTATTATTTACATCATATCGCTAATATTTTCTAATTTCCATAATGAGATTCCCAAAAACAATTAAAAATTTTATCGGCACTGCCATGCACGCTATCTATATGTTGTAGATTATATCCCCGAGAAGTTCCAAAAACAATAGCAAGTCCAGTCCAGCTTGTAAAGATTATGGATGCAGTCACAATAGCCCTTGAAATGCTAATTTGGCTCTCCGAAAAACACTTTCATCGTATATTTTAGCTCTTATTTTTGTATTATATATATTTGATTTTTTATTAATTATTTTTATAAAAAAATTTAATATATAAGTTATATATTTCGTTCAATGAAATAAGAAATGGATAAAAGTATTTAAATCGCTCCAATAAGCATCTCCTACTCAAAGTAGTTATTATTAGGGTCAAATGTTTATCACTCATCATAATATTATAGTTGATAAATATTTGTTTAAACGGTCACATAAATACCACTATAAAATTAAATGAACCATTTTCATCATATAATTTATTTTGAAAAATAAACAACAATTTATGTCAATAAATGAATTTTGGGCCTAACTCAATCCAAAAGCAAACTCAAGAGGTGACGATTATCCTAGACTATGTATAGAAATTATTACTTATTTATTTAATCAATGTGAGACTCTGACACATCCCGCGTACGCCCAAGAATCAGTAGTTGGAACATGGAAAATATAAAATATGTGATCCAACAATACTAGGTAGCACAATATCAAGAATGGGAGACTCTAATACCATATCAAGGAATGAACCTTGGATCTAACTCACCCGAAAAGCTAGCTCAAGGGATGAGAATTATCTAAGGCTATACATAAAGACCACTATTTATTTATTTCACCAATAATGGACTCTATCAATCCCCGCCTACACCCAAGAATAAATATCTATAGTGTGGAATAACATAAAATAGATGGTCCAACAATACTAGGAATTCCCAACATCGAGAATGGGTAACTCTAATACGATGTTAAGGAATGAACCTTGGACCTCGTTCATCCCAAAAACTAGCTCAAGAGCTAAGAATTGTCTAATGCTATATATTGATACCACTATTTATTTATTTCACTAATATTAGATTCTAACAATTTATCCAATGTAAAGCACTTATATAATGGTTAAAAGAAATACAATTCATTAGATTAATAAAACAATGAAAATCTTTTTAAGAGAGTCTCTAATATGATAGTGCACAAAAATGATCCAACTATACATTATTATTATTATTATTATTATTATTATTATTATTATTATTATTATTATTATGACGATGATGATGATGATGATGATGATGATGATGTGTGTGTTTGTGTCATGAAAAAAAAATGTGGATATAATTGAATAGTACATAAATTAAATCTTATTTTAAGAAGAAGATAACTAAGATTTTGAATTTTAAAAGATCTTAATAATTAATATGGTTAAGTTATTGAAATTTTAAAATTGATTAATGAAAAACTTCTTAATTAAACTTTTCAAAAGAATTTATAAATCTTAATTTTAGAAACTTATAAATTTTTTGTAAAAGAAAATTTATCAAACATTTTATAATATTTTGTAGGATATTGTAAATATCTTACAAAATATTTTTAAAAGATTATAAATTTATCTAAATACACATCTAAGCACACCTCACGTGAGTGTGCACATACAGACATGCATATATATATATATATATATATATTCTTGACTTTTTTAAATGTGGTTTGGGCTTAACCAAATTCGAGTTTAAATTTATCTAAATACACGTCTAAATCTTTTTTCCCCCTACATTTAACTTGCGAATACATGGGGATGAAGAGTTTGTCGCATGGAACTTGGAGTTTGGAGATTCTAATGACAAGAACAGTAGTCAGAGGATTAACAAATAAAGCAGCAATAAAGACATCCCAAATTGGGTACTCTGTCTGTGTGGCCGATGATTTAACGGTCATTAACCACATCATGTTTGGTGGCTTATGGCTAATCACATTATTTTTAAGAGACAAAAAGAAATTAACCAGTGGGATTAAAGTAGGGCGGGCCATTACTCTAAAGAAATCAAAAGGCAATTATGGCTTGATTACTGTCGATCCATCGAGAAAAAGTGAGCTGGACAACTTAAACTAATTGTTTACATATAGCTATTAGTTACATACCATATTCGGTTGGAGGGGAGCTTGTAGGCCAAACTTATAAATAATATTGGTTGTTTCTGGCACTTGCTACTAATTAGGCAAAAAATTAATCTATTTTCAAATTTTATTCTTTATTTATTTATTTTGGATTTGTACTCACCACCTATTGGTTTGATTGCAATTCAATAAAAAATTTAAAAACTTGCCAGAATTTCAAAAGTTTGAATTTTTCTAGGAGCAACTATATAAAACCTCTAGGTCGGCGTCAATTTCTATTCAATTTGCCCAAAAAATTCAAAATTACACAAAAAAAAAAATTCACAATTTTCTACGAAATTGGATAGGAATTCAAAATTTTAGAATTTTGCGACTAAATTGCATTAAACTGGCCAAAAATTAAAAGATTGACAATTTACCCCCAGAAGAACTCTGATATTTTTTGAATTTGCGTTGGTCGATGTTCTGGATTAATTGGGCTTGAATTTGGTATTGTAAATTAACAAAGAAGGAAATTTGAAATCCAATAAGCTAATTTATTGGACCAAAATTATAGTTTTTTCACCCTAATACTTTGCAACACAAACTTAATTTTTTCACCCTATTCGATTGGCTTAAGATTGTATGGTGCAAAATTAGTCGTGGAATAATGCGGCTATGAGGCATATCCTCATTGTAGTAATTATTGCGCATTGGACAACTGTTATATATATATATATATATATAGATAGATAGATATATTCTTCAGGAACTTATTGATTGGATGAGGCATTCAAGAACGCAAATTTAACACACAGACACACGCGACGGAATTTGAGGCCCGTGAAGACATCTTTGTGACAAGCACTACACATTGTATTCAAGATGTTGCACCAGTGGAACTTTAGTCAAGGGAGGCAGAAAAAACATTTGACCTTGCATATTTTATATTGATGAATTATATTGCAGCACTTCGTTTGGTTTCTGGTGCATTGGTACGGAATCCTTATTCTAGATAAGATTAGAACCGCCGGCTAATAATTAAATTAATTAATTGACTAAAGGGCACAATTTAAGGAGAAAGTATACTTAACTTACCCATCGTTGAATTTATGAATAAATATTTACAGCTAAACGCTAGATGATACAGTAAGATAATAATATTGATTTAACTTAAAATGTTGACATTTAAGAATTTAGATAAAATAAATCATCGAGTTGAGTTTGATAACATCGAATTTGCCCAACCCAAGTATCACCATAATATTTTGGAGCTTTTGTCTATCTGCAAGGATGGTAATGGGATTTTACTAATTCACTAGCAAAGAATAGGTATATTTTGTCAGTCAAGTCTTAGTTTATCAAGGTTTAATTAATAACGAGTTAAATATTCAATTTCTTTTTTAATTTCTTGATATGTATTATTACCAATTTTATTAAACTATATAAAGCCGTATTCGTCAGTTTTTCGGAACATTGGAAATTAGTGTTTGGACTTGGGTAAAGCACAATTAGCATGTACATTTTGTTCCATGGTTAGTATTTCAATGTATACCATCCCACATGGTAACACAATAGCTAGAATTAAACATATGAGTATCTCACGTTCAAGATTTCACAGAACTCAAGATTCAAGGATTTAAAGTTTAAAGTGAGAGTAGCAACTGGGAACCTAATCACTATTAATTCACCGTTTCTACGCTTAACACAAATTATTCCAGCTGATGTATAGTCTCAACAAGGATTAATACTTTGATAGCTTGTCCAAAAATATCTTATTCTCAGAACGAGGTTTAAAAGGTGGAATGCTGTTCCAGCTGACCGCTGATAGGGTATGTACATATTTTGTGATTTTGGCTCACATCATATTATTCAGTTTGATATATATATATCTAATTAAATTATGAATTATTGAATATTATGTATTTTGACGTCAATATTTTAGGTTAAGAAATTGTCATGTTCTCATATAACTATTCATAATTACACTCGAGCATATATTCATCAAGATAGTACAAATAGTTGTTATAGCATGTTATATACACATTAATGCAGAAAAAATGCATTAACTAAATCATACATCTTCTAATAAAATAAAATTTTAATACATCTTTAAATATATATACAATTAAATTGCATGAAATAACTTTTATTATTTACGTATTAACGCCAACAAAAGCAACAGCTAACAAGGGGTGGCTCTACATTCAACTAAGAAAGGCGACCACCTTAAGCCTCCAAATTTTGGAGGCCACCTACATATATTGTTCTTTCATATTTTAGGCCTCAACAAAAGAAATATAAGGCTTTTTTTTTATTATTATTATGTTAAAGGCCCAAAAAGAATATAAGGCTCTTAGTTAGAAGTTTCATGCAAATGTTTTTTTTTTTTTTCAAAAAAAGTTAGGCTTAAGAAAAAGTATAAGACCTTTATTAAAGTTGCAATAAATATTTAATTAAATATAACTAATCAAAAAAATATAAATTTAAATTTTAGTATTGTCAGTTTTTCTAAATCTGCGCCATCCTCTTATGTCTTATTTTTTATTTGTCAAAGTTCTATCCACTTCCATCTTTTTCAATACTAATCATTAAATGACTCATCTTTTTTCAATTATAATCAATAAGTAATGTTCCAATATTAATCACTAAATAACATTAACTTCAATTCTCTTTCACTATAAATTGAAGTTTTATTTCCTAAATTTCTGTTGATTTTGCTTTGAAATTTGGGCTAAATTAACAAGAACAGAAAGAAAAATAATTACTTCATGATGAACAGTACCTCGTGCAATGAACACTAACTTTGTGCC
>JACGDI010001138.1:0-53716 GCA_014898725.1 Jacaranda copaia | reverse complement strand
AAGAAAATGATGAGTTTATGGCAAAGGCTTATGGTACTCTGGTGTTATTGTTAGCAGAAAACGTACTGAGAGAAGTCGCCATGGAAAGTACGCCAGTTAGACTATGGTCAAAGCTGGAGAATCTATATATGACGAAGTCCCTGACAAATAGACTATATCTGAAACAACTATTATACATGTTGAAGATAAAGGAAAGTATATCTATTACTCAGCATATTAATTATTTCAATAAAGCAATTCTATATCTTGCTAGTATAGATGTTAAGATTGAAGATAAAGATCAAGCGTTGATTCTCTTGTGTTCACTACCCAAATCTTTTGAGCACTTGGTCACTACATTGATGTATGGACGAGATACAATTTCAATGGAGGATGTGAAGGCTTTATTGAATTCCAATGAGTTGAGAAAACTTGTCTTAGGCAGTAATAATGGTAAAAGTGGAGAAAGATTGGTGGTGAAGGGCAGACTGAGAGAAGGAGGAAAGAGTAGAGGTCAATCAAAGTCCCAAACCAAGCCTAAAAATGGCGACAAGTGTTTTAGGTACGGTAGAAAGGGCATTGAAAATGAAATTGTCCAGAATGAGAAAAGGTGAAAGATGCAGGTAAAATTTCTGATCAGAAATGGGATGATGTCGCAAAAATTATTGAAGATGAGTCTGATAGTGTGCTTGTTCTCAATGTTACCAAAAGCTTACTAAGCTCTAAGTGGATTTTGGATAGTAATTGCTCTTACCACATATGCCTATGTGAAGATTAGTTTACCACTTATCAAAAATATGATGGTGGTGATGCTTTATGCAGGGTTGTAGGAATTAGCTTAGTGAGTATCAGAATGCACGATGGCATAGTAAGTACCTTAACAAATGTGGGCGTTATGTTCCAAATCTAAAGAAAAATTTGATTTCACTTGGTATACTAAATAAGAAAGATTGTGAGTATGGAGCTCGAGATGGAGTTCTGTAGGTTTCCAAAGATGCACTGCTTATCATGAAGAGAGACAAAAGAAATGGCATTTACATCTTACAAGGCAGCACAGTTTCTGGTAGTGCAGTGGTTTCTTCATCAGTTAATGATACTACGAGACTGTGGCATATGCGGGTTTGGTATATAAGTGAAATAGAGATGTCAGAACTGAGCAAACGTGGCTTGCTTGGTGGAGAGAAGATTGGAGAGCTGAATTTTTGCGAGCAGTGTGTGCTTGGCAAGTAACATAGGGTAAAATTCGATAATGCGATCCACAAGACCAAGGGCACCTTAGATTATATTCACTCAAATCTTTGGGGGCCTTCTCAAGTTCTTTCAAAGAAAGGTGCTAGGTATATGTTAACATTCATAGATGACTTCTCACGAAGAGTATGGGTGTACATGCTGAAGCATAAGGATGAGGTATTTATCAACTTCAAGTAATGAAAAACTTTAATCGAAAAGTATATAGAAAAGAAAATCAAGCACTTGAGGACTGACAATGGATTGGAGTTTTGCAACAAGGAATTTTAGAAATTCTGCGAAAAAGAAGGAATTGTGAGGCATCACATAGTTGTACACACACCACAACAAAATAGAGTTGTAGAATGGATTAACAGGACTATCTTGGAGAGAGCTAGATGCATGCTCATTAACACTGGATTGTCCAAGAATTTTTGGGCAAAAGCAATCAATACTGCTTGTTACTTGGTGAATAGGTCACCATCAACTGCTTTAGATTGCAAGACACCAATGAAAGTTTGGTCCGGGTCTCCTGCTGATTACCCAAATCTGAGAGTGTTTGGGTGCCCAGCCTATGCTCATGTTCATGATGAAAAGCTTGAGCCAAGGGCTAGGAAATGCTCATTCTTAGACTATGTAGATGGAGTAAAGGGTTATCGTTTGTGGTGTAATTATGACAAAGGCTCCAGGATGATTATTAGCAAGGACATGACTTTTGATGAGTCTGCAATGATGAAGAAAGTGAAGTAGCCCAAAAGTAGTCAACAGGGCATTAAGAAGCAGGTGGAGTTTGAACTTGACACTCCATAAGTTTCAAAGGGGAAACAGAAGGTGGTACATAAAGTTGGTGAGAGCATATTATCACCTAATCAACAATAGAAAAATAATTCACTACAAAACTACCGTTTGGCTCGCAATAGAGAAAGGAGGCAAATCAAACCACCATAGCACATTGAGTTCAACTGTGGAGTTTATAGGAGATGATCCAATCTCATACAAAGAGGCAATTTCCAAGCTAGATTCTAATAAATGGGTTGCAGATATGAGTGAAGAGATAGAGTTTCTACACAAGAATAGCACATGAGAGTTGGTTGATATACCTAAAGGACAGAAGATTGTAGGTTGTAAATGGATCTACAAGAAGAAAGTAGGGATTCCCGAGGTTGAGGATGCTGGACATAAGGCACATTTGGTTACTAGGGGTTTTATTTAGAGAGAGGGGGTTGACTTCCATAAGGTGTTCTCCTAAGTTGTAAAACACACTTCCATTCGTGGTTTACTTGCCATAGTTGCTCTATTTGATATAGAGCTTGAGTAGATGGATGTGAAAACAACATTTCTTCATGGTAAGTTGGAGGAACAAGTTTACATAAGTCAACTAGAAGGATTCATTATTTCTAGAAAATGAAATCAAGTATGTCTTTTGAAGAAATCTTTATATGGCATAAAGCAGTCTCCCAAATAGTGGTATAAAAGGTTTGATGTATTTATTACTAAGATAGGATACACTAGAAGCAATTTTGATTGTTCTGTTTATTATAAAAAAATGTAGTGATAACCTCCTAGTATATTTGCTGCTATATGTTGATGATATGTTGATAACCTCTAGAATATATGAGATTAATATTTTAAAAGCTCAATTAAGAGAAGAATTTGAGATGAAGGATTTGGGCATCGCAAAGAAGATGCTGGGCATGGAGATCATCCAAGACACACGTTGGATTGTTGTACTTGTCTCAATAATATTACATTGAGAAAGTATTGGAGCATTTTGGGATGGATAAATCCAAGCCAGTAAGTACACTGCTTGCAACTTATTTCAAGCTCTCATCAGATGATTCACCGAGTATTGAGGAGGAGTTAGAGCACATGTCTAATGTGTCGTATACTAGTACAGTGGATAGCTTGATGTATACCATGGTGTGCACTAGGCTGGACATTTCACATGCAGTCAGTATTATGAGTAGGTACATGCACAAGTCAAGAAAGACTCATTAGCAAGCTATGAAATGGATCATGAGGTATTTGAGAGGCTTTGCAGATAGATGTTTGAGGTGTAGTCAATTAAATTCTGCAATTGAATTTTGCAGCTAGAATTATTGGCTATGTGGATGCAGATTATACAGGAGATTTGGACAGTAGAAAGTCCATGATGGGGTATGTGTTTTATGTTTCGGGATGTACAATTAGTTGGAAGGTGACGTTGCAATCATTAGTTGTATTGTTCACAATAGAAACTGAGTACATGACTTTGGCTGAAAGCATGAAGGAAGGCATTTGTCTAAAAGGGTTGATTTAGGATATGGGTATGGACTTTGAGGTTACTTCAATATTTTGTAACAATTAGAGTGCTATACACTTGTCAAAAAATCAAACCTTTCATGAGATAACAAAGCACATTGATGTGAGATTTCACTTTGTTAAGGATATTGTGTCTCAAGGTGTTATTTTGCTCGATAAGGTTGGGACCATGGATAATCCAGTAGATATGTTGACCAAGGTTGTTCTAAGAATCAAATTTGAGCATTGCTTGGATTTGGTTAATGTTTGTAAACTTAGATGATAGGCCCTTTTGGGGGTAGGGACAAAAAAGAAAGATAGTGAATTTTAAGTTAAGGTGAAAAATTATTGATTTTGCCTTGAAATTTAGGCTAAATATACAAGAATCGAAAGAAAAATGGAGTGAAATGGAGTAAGGGGTCGAAAAAGACGCCCTGTGAATAGTTTGTAGTGAACAGTAACTTTACACCCAACGCAAAGTTTCTGCCCAAATTTGCAGCAGTAACAGAATTCTTGCGTCGAGGTGCAAGTCATGCATGTCTAGTGTGCGGTGCAAGCCCATGGGCCTAGGAGTCGATTTTCGCAGGTATTTAGTTAGTTTTCTTTGGGATTCATTGCGAAAAATGCATACATGAAGGTTTCTAACTGCTTTTAAAATAGTTTCTCAAAATAGAGTTTAGAATGAGTGTGTTGGGTGTTCTCGTGAGATTTGTGGGATTTAAAGTTTGTACTTGCACTTTGATTTGAGATTAATAAAATTTGTTTTTTGTCATGTGGGTTAGGCACATCGCTGAACCACGTTAAATCTTGTTGTGAATTGCATTCAATTTCTTCACTATTATTTCATAGTTATGATTTTAGATTGTTCCAAGTTATAACAATTTCTTTTTCTTTTGCTTAGGTAAAACAAAGTTTTTAGAATCTTACCTAAGATCAATAATATCTCAAGAAAGATGGAATGAGTAAGTTATGCAATTAATTGAAAAGAAAATATTAGAAGAAATTAATTATAAAAGTTAATTAATAATTTTGCATAAAATATTAGAAAATAAAATTTGGGTAGTAATATTTTATATCAAAAATATTTTTTTCTATAAAGCATGAAATATTTACTAAAAAGATGTGTGTATTAGAAATTTAATAATTTTTTATTGTATATTAAAGGCCTCCTTTTTATATTTCATCTCAAGCCTCTAATTTTGTTAAGACAACCTTGATAGCCGATTTAAGGCTCCGTCCACGTTTCTTTTCATTTCTCCTTTTCTGTTGGTCACCCCAAAAGGTTCTATATTTAGCAATTGGAGATTCAACATGGGGGTCTTTATTTAAAATTGAATTTATACTTTGTTATATAATGAGTTTGATGCAAAACACAAAGATGCATATATATATTAGTTTCAAAATATATATATAGACACTGTGGACTTGTTTCTATTTATTTCTATTTTATGCTTATATCTTTTCTTCTACATAAAAAATCAAAAATGTATTTATTTTATCTTTTTACTAGAAAATAATAGGAAGAAGTGGTCTATTTTATGGTACTTGTTCGTAGTTCAAGTGGAACTCTTTTTATGAGATGTTGCATAATCAAAGGTAGTTTACACTTCATAACTCAACAACCACATTCCAAAAGAGGAGCAATCCGCTTGTTTTTCTTTCTATATCTAAAATCATTAGTTTAGAATGTTCGTCCTATATATCTCGCCAAGCAGAATCCATGTTATTAATGTTTGATATGATATTTCACTAAATTTTAAAATAGTTAATTCACTAACTAATAAAATAATAATTTTATTTCTATAATGAGACTCATAAAAAAATTAAATAATAAATGAATCTACAAATATTACTATACCACTAAATTAATACCATATTCTCAATCCAATAGAATTAATATTTCCATATTATATCCGAACACATTTATTTTCACAGAAAAAGTAATGTGAAATTACAAGTAAAGTTAAAAATGATGAAGATAAAAATATGAAATGAGAAACCGGAGAAATTGGTAAAGAAATTGTTCTCAAAGAAAGACTATGTGAACTCCTGTGTTTCTCAATTCTGCAATTTATTTCGCCCTTATTGTATGCCTTGATTCTTTATTTTTCGTATCCCAGTTTTATATCCCTTCCTTCCTTCTGCAAGTCCTTGTTGATTTTGAACTTTGTTAAAGAAGCAAAAGAAATTTTGCATGACCAACCTTTTCATGAGCTATAAAATATAATTCCAAAACCACAAAAGTTTCCTACACTATGATTACATAATTTCACTTTAATTGCCAAAATACTTCGACAAAAGAAGAGAAAGTATAAGGAGGTATGCGTAAGTTGCGAAATCTCCGCCCACGATCCACGCTAACGCAGTTTCCGCTCTCTATTTGAATTTTTTATGTTTTTACACAAATGCACAACAAGTATACTAAAATGTTTGTTTAAATATATATTTAAGTGTTGATAATATATATTTGGCATACATCAAGAAAATAAAACAAAAAAAAAGTATAAATCAAGATGAAGATTCAAACACCTCAACTTGATGGTAAATGAGATTTACTCTTTAAATTTTACTTTTAGGCCCCATTTACTTTGTGATATGAGATATAGGGTGACAGGATGAAATGATGAATGAAGAGTAGGATTAAGATAATTTTACATTTTTTAAATTGCATTTACTTTGTTGGGTTATATGAATGATAAAAGTGGATAATTGTATTGAATGTTTATTTTGATGAATTATAATACTGGAATAAATTTTTAAAAGATTAACATACCCCTAATGAAAATATTTTTCTATTTAGCATAAAGACATGAATTTTTCTCCATATCAATACAACATCTTTACACATGAAAATAAAATCTTATAATTCAAAGAATTGAGGGTAATTTTTTTCATTGTGTTATTAATATCATAACTTCAATTACAATTATATATATATATATATTTTTTTTCTTTTAATTATTTTTAATATAAGTAAATTTTAAAAAAATTTAAAATATAAATATATTTTTTATTATCTTTTAATATTTTGGTTGGCATCACGATCAAAAGTTCTTTGAAGCTACACCACTATTTAATTAGTAGGCATACTGTTGTAATTAGTTGCAAATACTTGGGATAAATTTATAATTTTCACTCATAATTCCATATTGGTCATTTTTGTAAAAAAACTGTCAGAGCTTTTGAACGAAATGGGTCATCCTTCTTTCAGTATGCATAGTGGTTGGCTTGAGCTATTCTACCAAACCCAAAACATGTAAAGTAAACATAGAGTGAAGTGCAATGTCGCCCAACACCCCACTTCATTAGCCCAAGCAAACGGGCACAAAGAGATCAACTTGGATTGCTGCCTTTGGATCACGAGTTAAAGAGTCCAACTAAATTGAACGTTATTGAAGCTGAAATTCATAAAGCCCATCAAATTATGGGACCGAGTCCTATCTTTCCCGGCCCATTTACAAATCTTGAAATTTCAAGAACCTTCCTCATTAAAATATATATATATATATATATTCTTTCTCCCTTCTCTATTTGGATCTTCTATTTCACTATATATTTTATTTTTTATTTTATTTTATGCATATATACTAAATATATTAAATATTTTTTTACAAGAATAATTAATTAAAAATTAAATACATGTGTTATATATTTATCTCATTAAAATAGGAGATGAATCATAAAATAAAATAGAGCATCCAAAAATGTTCTACACACTTAAGTAATAAAACTCATGATATCAACTTCTTGGTTGGATTTTACTTCATGTGCCTGTGCAGTCATGTCGGCAAACATTTATGCTTGCCTGGGATAGTTTGCAAATTGTTTCATGACTTCAAAAAAAATGAAAAAAAAAAAATAGTGAATAAGTAAAAATTTCTGGTGATGGATAGATAGAATAATTGTTCCATTAGTTGCACTCTCAATTCTGGAATCAAGGAATAGGCAGGGTAGCAATGATGATTGACATGTAAATGAAGCCTTTCTGGATTATCAATGCCAGTTTTTTTTACATCCTCTACTTGTAGTAAAACTGAAAAACTAGAAGTGAAGTAATTAGGACTTGTACCTGTTCATTATGCGCGAAAAATCTTTGCAAGATAGTGAAGTATTTTGAGGGTGAAGCAGAGAATGTAAGTTGCAAAATTCAATACTTTGATGTACCATGCTACGAATGGGCTTATTATGGGCTGTATAGCCTTTAGAATTAGCCGAAACACAATATGTGGACTCTTTAAGAACCCTGCATGAAAAGACAACGTTCTGTCAGCATGGTTTTGGACAGGATTCAGGTAAGCATTAAATGTGAGAAGAATCAACATACACTCTGTAGCTGACGGGAATGCATCAAATAGTGTACTTATGATCTTGAATATAGTCTGATTTTCAGGGAACGGAAAAATAAGTAAGAAATTTGTGCAAAATTAAGCAAATTAAATCATATTTAGAAAAAGAAAATATATATTTAGTACCAGTGCTATAACTCCTAGTTTGACAGGTGATTCAATGAGAACTTGTGCTTCCCTGCGCATATTTGTGAAAGCGTGTTATTCTTCTCTCTGGCAATACAAAATCAGCCGGAAAAGAATTGTTTGGAAATTGTTCTTTTGCATACGTGATGACTAGTTTATCGCCGCTTATTGATAGTGAATAATTGCTGCAACCTCTGGTGAAAGGGACCTGTATCTTCTTCCAATCTGCAATCCCAGATTGAAGTTTTGTTTAAGTAAATCACTATATTTTCCGATTAGTGTGCTATTTTGTGGGTGCAAAATTTGTTTTCTTTCAAAAGAAAAAAAGAGAGATTGGAGAAGATACCCAAGTGCCAATTGACTGCAGCTGTGTAATCGTTCCCTTCGCATATATGCTCTACATTAAACTGCATATTTTGGCCCATGGACAAAGCTAGTTGTTCTAGGAAATGCAAGACTTCCTGCAGCATTCAAGAGAGAAATTTTTTGCCTCTAAATTGGTGAGAAAAATCATGATTTTCTATAAGCAGAACAGGGGACAACCTTTTTTCCTTCAAATGGTTTAGGAAAAGAATGGTCCTCAAAGAAACAATCTTCTGCTATCAACATGTCTAGTTGTTTCAGGTTCTTCTCGTTGATGGCAGAGTAAAACAGCATAATAGTCTGAGCAGGAGAAAGCGAACTTGTGTTGGGGTTAGAATCGCCGGGTGATACCGCGAATAGCTGCAGTGGTTTTCTTTTAATGGCCCTCCTCATATATGTCAGTTGGGGTGCCATCTTACATGGTCTGTCCACTGGCACAGCACAAATGGAATGCTTTGCTGCTTTGCTGGACCATAAGATACCCTGCCCAATAGAGGATCTGACAAATCCCATGGCAGCCACCATTGCAGAGTGCTTTTTGCAATAGAATTTACATAGGCGTTCAGTGTTGATGCAATTGAACATAGATATGTGAAGTTGAGGAATGTAAGAGAGCAAAGGGCCATGTTTTGTACCTTGAGATGTGGAAAAGGTATCATGGTTTCTTACCCTTTTAGTGGCTAGATTGTTATATGGATGCCTTGGATTGTCACCAAAGAATGATTCTTAGGCATTTTCAGCATGTCACAAGTTATGCCCTTTTGAGACAGCCCAGAATGATTCTAGCCCTTTTTCATTGATGTCCACAGGAAGTGCGTAGCAATCTATTTCTTTTCACAAACTCAAAGCATGTAAGTATATGCATACGTATATATGCGTAAGTGTATATATACACTCCAAAAACAATGTCGGACAGAACAGTATGTGTTTTTCATTGTGATCTAGATTAGAAGTGCCACGACCAGATTTGATACTAGGTCTTGTTCCACATTGTAGGAGTTGAGAGTTTTGGGATTGCTTATAAGCTATTTTTCCTTTGTCATCCTTCAAAACACTTTTTCATGACAGAATTTTCAACCAACTACTTGTTTGTAAACAAAGTTTTGATGCAGTTGGGCTCCATATTTAATAATGGATTTGATCATTGACAACTTTGATCAATGGCAAGCATCTAACTAAGTTAGCATTAGTTGTGTTTTTAGAAGTTGTTTTCAATCACCATTTAACCTACTAGCATAAGTCTCACACATGTAGTGTGAGGTCAAAAGTTTGCACCTATTGAACATGAGTGTGTATAAATTGAAAAAAAAAAAAAATTTTGGTGTCCTTTGAGGTTGCTTGGTTGTAAGGAAACCATTTTATCTTATAAAATAAATTGATTCAAGCACACTTTGTCACACCACAAGAAACTCTCACTCACATCATGCAAGTGGCTGCAATAAATATATAAAATCTCCACCTTGAATGTGAATGCCAATGACAAATCATGGCATCCATGCATCATGAAGTGAGGCCTTAATCGTTGCATGCAAAGTTTCAAGAAACTAAAGCCATCATAGAAGTACGTAACTTTAAACAGAATACGAACAATGAGAATTTGTCAAAATTGGTTACTGTACAGAGATGGTTACAAGAAAACATAGTACAAAGGTTTCACATGATGCATATATGTTCCTCAGCATTGAGATTTCTTCATTGTTGAACTCAAATATTGAGCAGTAGATGCCGAAACAAAAGACACCAGCGATTGAAATGCTTTTGCAGCTATCTTCATTTTGATTTGCCCTCTCTGCGGAATCGGCCTTCTCCTCCTTAAACTCTTTCTGAATGCAGCAGCAGCTAAGGCATCATTTACCTTAGTCCTCATCTTGTCACAAGATTGTTCAGCTGAAAACTGAAATCTTTTATGTTTTGATGTAACTTAATTGATTAGAGATGATTGAGCTGATTTTTGAGACCTCAAAAGTATATATAGGATAAGGTTTTGAGGCTTGACTTCGCCTTATTTGAGCGGATGACGACCAAGGAGCAATATGTTGCCAGAGCATGGTAGCAGGGGTTCTTTGCTGGGCAGGAGAGTGGGGAGCATGCCAGCTAATTTCTTTTGACCTGGAAAGATTCTGTTAGAGCTGCAGACGCAGAGATGTTTTCCTAGTAATTAACATGGTTTGATAAGTCAACCAATGTTCGCCTGATTGATTAATATTAATAATAGAAACAATAGCAATGATCACAATGTGATAATAACAATAATAAATAAACCATTCTTTCGGGTGCAATGTTTTGACAAATTAGGCCTGTTTTATTATTACTTTTGCATTTGCTAGTGAAATCATCCCCTTTCATTTATGATCAACCTCAGCTATCAATTTTCAGATAATCAGAACCAAATCCTACCTTTGGATCATTCAAAATCTACCCAAGTCCATGGGGAGAGCTTTCTTTGCAAGCCACACGTGTTCTGTACTTTTGTTTTCATATTCATACAAGACAAAACTATTGCTCCAGCTTAACCTATGGACATTTGAGTTTCCTTAGAAATTTCAAGTTGTCCTAAGTTGGGGTAATTGGAATCGTGGTACAGTTGGAGTACCCAGCTGGCGTGCCACCCAACCCCCCATCCCCATGTCAAGTAATCCATTTTCAAGATTTCTTGCTGCCCAGATCGACCTTTCCCCAGCCACTGGTATGGGACCTGTCATTGCTCTACTTTACTATAGAAACTCAACAATAGCTCCAACAAAAGCAGCTCCAGTCATACATCCACTTAATTTGTAATACATCAGAACAGTTTCAAAAGAGTTCATTTATTCTGGTTCAAGTTTTGAATCCAAAAATCAGCAATGTCTCTTCTGTAGCCATCACAAGGCCTTTACCACGGAGGGGCCAGATAAAATCAAGAATAGCATCAGTTGATATCCATTCCATCATCATCATGCTTTCAAGAGCTTCTTCTCATCACTATGTACGCTGCAGAAGAACTTAAATACTCTGAGAGAGAGAGAGAGAGAGAGAGAGTGAGGGAGAGATGGCCTGAGAAAATTTCGAAGTGTGTCATATGCAAGTATTTTTGTAGTTTACTGATGGCTTCTACTTTTGTGTCTTTTCTTGTACTGTTAAGCTGAAGATGGAGTTTAATCGAGTAAGGTTATCATTATTAAATTTAAGACAAATTTCATATATATATATATATATATATTGTATGTTTCATGACTAATAATATAGTTTATATGATTTCTAAAAGTAGATAAAGGAGGCTATGAACATCTTGAAGAAGATCCTGAATAGCATAAGAAGAAAGCAGATTATATTATAAAAGTTGTCTCTAGTTACTAATGATCAATGACCAGCCAAGCTTCCAACCAACGTTTTGTTAAGTCAATGTAACTCAATGGTTAGCAACCTGTCTTCAACTGTCCTCGTGCCTCAACTCCTCACGTTACTGAATAACTAGTTTCAATTCCTCGTTTATTTTATTGTGGAAATTTGGGGGGAGGGGAGGGGGAGGAATTGCATCGATAGTCAGAAGCCATAGGAACTTTTACTGGATTCCACAGGAGCTTAATATCCATCGTTTGGGCAGAGAAAGGGAATAAGAAAAAATAATTATCTTGGGATCCATTTTCAGACAAAAACTCGGGGCAAATTATGTTGTCAACAACATTGCAGGTTAAGTCGTCTATATAATGTAATTGCAAACGTTATCCAAGAAGCATATGACCTCTCCAATTGTTCTGCTTAATTCATTCCTAGCCCGAGTAGATCAGGAAAAGAATAGAGCTCAACAAATAATAGGCTCGTTATGGAGTGTAAAATTTATTATTCTTTAGCAGTATGTATAAGTTCACAAGAAGAGCTGATTATTTGTATCATACAAGTGATTCGGGAAATGTTCAGCATTAGGTTTTAAGGTCAAATCCATGAGGTAAGAATCTCCAAAGCTTGAGACTTAAAAAGGTTTGGATTATTGGGATCAATCCTATTAAAAACTCTCAAATGCTTAAATTTGTAAGTGGTCAAAAGAAAAAGTTGCTTGATATATAAATTGTAATATAGGTACGGGTATTTGCAATAGTGCACCATTTGTCGGTTGATATATTGTTAATGTGGTTTAATTTGAAGCAATCATGTCATGCATATTAATTAATAAAAGATTATATGTAGCTAACTGATTCGATTGAATATTTTTATATCAAGACAAATAATAAATATTCTTTTTTTAAATGGATTAAAAGTTGTTCAATAAGTTAGTTATTATGGAATCGAATCAGTCATCAGTTCCATCCCATTCATATAAAAAGGTGGCAAAAATCACTGTTTATATATACTCTACTGTAAGTCTGCAACCTGTGTTGTTAAAACTTGAGGTACCAAAACATAGTGCTTCTTTCTTGACCCTGTGCAGCAGCAGCACATACACCAATTTTTGGAAAAGACAATTAATTCTTGGCCTGGAAACTCTACGTTATCTTTTAATTTAATCCTAAAGGTCTCCCTGGAAACATGCAGAGCCGTTTCAGCATTTCATCATCAATAATTCAATATTGTAGGCATAGATGCTCCCTAAAACCCTTCAGAAGTGTGCATATTATATTTCTGTTTATCCAATTCCAGCTAACTATCATATTTCCAAGACAGCCAAACCTCACCTATGGCTACGAATAATTCAGAATCCATCTCGTGGAGGAAAACCACACGTGGTAATGATCAGACAGGCCTAACACATTAAGTTGGTTTAACTACAGGTCTACAGCCATCTGATTTCTTAAACTATGAACTTAATCTTCCTTTGACAGCAACTTGTCACAAGTTGGGGTGAATAGAATCTTTGACAGCCAGGTAACCTCGCTGGCATGCTGCTTAACACCCCCCCACTCCCCCACCAACCCATGTAAAATAATGCTCAATCTTCATATTGTAGCCATCCCAGGATAATAAATACTATTTCCTTAGCCGCTGGAATTGGTAATTCATAGAGTCCATAAGTCCATAATGTGCATGTCTATATGTAGACTTTCTTTCAGAAGGATTTGAACAAGAACAGCTACAGCTTTTAGCAGAAGTCATATATATATATATATATATCTAATATTTGTCCACCTGAAAAGAGTGATTTTTTGGTCAAGCTTTGCAATATGGATCACAAGAATAATATTAGTGATTTCTCTGCAGCAGCAATCAGAAGTAGTATTGGGAATTCAAGGCCTTTACCAAGGAGGGGGCAGATAAAATCAAGAATAACCTCAGCCGCTTTGCTTAACATTTCTTCTATTGTTTCAAAAGCTTCTTCCCATCATATCGCCGGCCAGCACTCCAGCAGAAACTAGAAAGAACCTCACCTTGAGGAAATAATGAAAAGAAAAAGAATTTTTTGTTGTACATTTACCGCGAATATATTAGAAGTATACTTCATTTGCTGCATCTATTTTTGTTAAATTGATGGATCTTCTACTTCAGTTGTAGCCGCGTATGCATGTAGGTGGTTTTTCTTCGCTGGTAAGTGCATTAATAGAGGTGTAAACATAAAAACTTTGTAGCCTTAATTAAATATATATCAATTTTATAGTTACATTTTAGAGATTTTTTTAAATCAAATTTCAGGATTAAGTAAAATATTTAATATTGATGAGCAAATCAAATATTGTCATTTATGCTGAGGTGCTTAAAGTAAATCTTGATAAATATTATCAACCAAATCATGCAGGACCAATCAAATATAGAACTTATAATATAAATAAGGGTGATCAACAAGAAGCATATTAAAGATACAACACCACAATTATATATTCAAGCAAGAGAAATTTTGGAGAGGGTTACGTGATTCTTCCAAAAAATTCACGACATTGAAAACATTTATCGCATAATCACAACATTTGATTTGAGATTACACAGCAAAATTCTCAAATTAACATTATTAAGAATAATTCAGTTATGAAAAAGATCAAATTCCAAATACTACCATTGAAGTTTTAAAATCAAGAAATTGTTGTTTTTGAAGAAAAGAATGTAAGGATGAAATCTAGAAATCACATATATCCTCGATTAATCGAATTTAATAAAATTTTTAATTTATAAAATATTTTTTATCTTATAATTTTTATTTTACAGACATGAATTTATATTACATGATAATCTATCCAATTTGTAATGAGTACTTGAATTTGAAGAGATGGTGCTTCTTTATCTATAGGTTTTTGTTTTTTGTTTTTTTTTTTAATTTCCTACATTTTTAAAAGTTGAAAAATTAATTATATTTTAAAAATAAAAATGAAATTATATTTAGTTCTTTTGTTTAATAGTAATGATCAAAGTAGTAATGAGATTGAAAATTCAGATAGTTTATATTTATTTATTTCACTTGAATGAATATCAAAAATTTTAAATTTCATATATATAAATGTAATAATAATATCATTAAACTAATTGGTTACTAGCTCGACAATGGGTGGCAATTGAAGAGGTGGCAAACCATGGGTTCAACCCAACCTATATGGTTTTAGGTTGGGTTTTATATGTAACCTTTGAAAATGAATTGAAATAAATTAGGTTGAAGTGGGTTTTATTTGATCTTAGGCTCAAAATGGGTTAAAATAGATTAAAAAGGGATTCAATCAAAAAATTTAGGGAGACTTATTTAAAAGTACCAAAATTAGTTTTTATTTTTGTAAACAGTCCCCACTTGATTTTTTTTAAACTAAACTCTATAATTTTGTAAGTATTTTAGAGTTCACTCCCTACTCATTTGATTTGACAAAAATGCCCTTAAGTGTAATATTTTTTATTCCTTTTTTTTTCACTTTTTTGTTATAAACAAAAGGCAACAATAAATCCTACTAATGTTAATATCATATCCAGAAATAAAAAGAAAAGAAAACATGCAAGCAACTCCATGACGAAAACGAGAAACAACCACCAACCTGACATCTGCATTGTCTTCTTCTCTTTTCATTTTCAACACTTTTAGGTTTCTTCTTCATTATTTTTGGATTTTTTCTTCTTCTCAGTTGCTTCTAAATTTCTTGTATTTTTCCGACAATATCAACTAGTAGTGAAATTGAAGTGTTCAATCAAGTGTTGGGGAATTGCCGCTATAAAGACCAGCTCTATATAATATCAATTAAGGATATTACAACTTTAATAGATATGTACATTAATCTCACAAGAAAATGGAGTGAAATCAATGGCGAGCTCTTTAGTTTGAGATAATAGCTACACATCAAAGATTGTACGTGATATTGATTGATAACGAAGATGTCCCGAACATGGTTCTACTGCATTTGACATTAAAAATAAATATTTTTGACATCCTGATAAACCGAAAGGATAAATCAAGTAGTAGTGCCAAGAAGAGCTATGATGTTTTAAGGTAATACTTTCGCAGAATTTAATCTGCACTGCAATTCGTAAAATTTTGTACATCAAGAGTTCTGAAATTGTACTCTATTTATTTGAAAATCTTTCTCTATTTTAGAGTGTTCTACATTATAATTCATTGCAAATAAAATTGTACTTCATTTGACAAAAATTGTACACCATTATTTAAGTTTTATGTTCAAGTGTTCAACTAAACAATTATCAAAAATTGTATTGCCATTGATGGGGTTTTATACTTCAGAAGTTAAAAATTATACTTCACTTTATCTAAAACTGTACTTTATTTTCTTCTGAAATTATATTTCACTTTTTCTAAACATGTACTCTATTCATTGAAGTTCTATACTTTAAGTATTCTATTTAATGATTATCCCCAATTATATTGTAGTTGCTAGGATTTTATACTTAAATTACTCCACTTTATACAAATTTGTACCCAATTATTTAAAATTGTACTTCATTCCACATAAAATTGTACTCTATAATTTAAGTTTTATTAATGGATTATAAAAAATTGTACTGCAGTTGCTAGGGTTTTGTACTTTAAATGTTCAAAACTTATACTTCACTTTATTAAAATTGTACTTCTTTTTACTAAAATTATACTTCATTTTATATTTTATTTTACCTAAGCATGTACTCTATTCATTGATTTTCTATACTTCAAGTATTCTATTTATTGATTATCCAAAATTATACTTCTTTTGCTGGGATTTTATACTTCACGTGTTTTGAAATTGTATTTTTCTATATGTAAAATTGTACTTTTATTTTCTAAAATTATACTTACTTCATTTTACAAAGCCTGTAATCTGTTCATTGAAGTACTATACTTCAATTGTTCCAAAATTTTTACTTCATTTTATATAAACATATATTTCAATTAGATGAATATATTATATTTCACTATATCTAAAATTGTGGTTTTTTTTTAAACCTATACTCTATTCATTACAGTTCTATACTTCAAGTGTTCTATTTATTAATTATCCAAACTTTATTTAAAATTTTACTATTTTTTTCTGAAATTATACTTCATGTTATACTTTATTTTACCTAAAATTGTACTCTATTTATTGAAGTTCTATACTTCATGTGTTATATTTATTAATTATCCAAAATTGTACTGCAGCTACCAGGATTTTATACTTAAACTATTAAAAATTGTACTTCATTTTATACAAATTTATACTTCAATTATTTAAAATTGTACTTCATTTCACATAAAATTGTAGTCTATTATTTAAGTTTAATACTTTAAGTGTTCTACTAATTGATTATCAAAAATTGTACCGCAATTGCTAGGGTTTTATACTTCAAATGTTATGAAATTATACTTCAATTTACTAAAATTGCACTTCTTTTTTTGTGAAATTATACTTCATTGTCAACCTCAAGGAATGCAATCGAAGAGAAAATTAGTTCGACCAATGCATCACACAATGAATTGGCTTTAACTAGCAACTCAATTGATGCATGGAGAAATTGCATATTTGGGGAGGATCAGATATTCAATGATGCTTAAGAGTTCAGAATTATGTAGTGTCTACTTTGCTGTCATTTAAATACAAAAAAAATGACAACAAAAAATTCATAGCCGTTTATAGTGATAAAAATTGCAAATGAAGAATCTATGCATTAAGGCATAAAGCTGATAAATTATTTGGTATTTAAAAATGCAATCTAGAGCACACATATGGTGAGGCTAATCTTTGAACAAAGGGACATCCTAAAGCTGATTCTGTTTGGGTTGCTAACATTTTAAAGGATAAATTGAGATCAGAGCTATGTTATCGGCTCTACACCATATTGAAAGATGTCCACAGAGAATATGGTGTGGAACTTAGGTACCATAAAGTATGGATGGGTAAGGAATCAACTATGCAAGACATCCATGGTGCTGAGACGGGATCTTCTGATAAGTTGAGGTGGTACTATGATGCTATAAAGAAGACAAACCCTAGAAGTATTGCAGACTGTGAAATTGACCCAATTAGTCAAAAAGTTTGTTGGCTATTTATATGTTTCAATGCCTGCCTTATTAGTTTTCTCAAGGCATGTAGGCCGTTGACATTTTTAGGCAGCACCCATATTAAAAATAAATACAAAGGATGCTTACTCAGTGCTATTAGTAAGGATGCTAATGATAACTTATTCACGCTAGCATATGTAGTTGTTAACTCTGAAAATGATATTAATTGGGAGTGGTTCTGCTTCAAGCTAAGAAGTGTCTTAGATTCTCAATATCAGCCTAGCTTCTCAAGGTTCACTTTCTTCTCCAATCGACATCCAGGTCTTCTTAAGGCCATCCCCATGATATTTTCCAGTAGCCACCATGCATATCGTTTTAGACACTTAGTGGATAACTTTAAGAAACAAGTAAGAGTACTTTATTTTTATTTGTGAAATAAACTCTAATTCGTAACATTTAGCACATTACGATTCTATTATTTTAAATTAAGGTATTAAGGAAGTACCCTCTACATAACAATAAACATTAGTGCTCCATTTTTATGAAAGCTAAATATGCACCTACAAGGCAGGAGTATACACGACATATAGACAGTATCTTGGAGTCGTTACCGCTTGCTAGAGACTTTATTATGCAGTCTGACCCACTATGTTGGGCAAATTCCTTATTCAATGGAGATTGATGAGGGATAATAAATAATAATCAAACATAATGTTGGAATAATTGGGTTAAACTAGCTCGATTTATACCAGTTGCAACCATGGTTGATCACATACGCACGCAGATAATGGTTATAATGCATGATCGATGAGAAGAATCTCATAAGATGGTTGGTCAAATATGTCCAAGCAAGAGAAAAAGTTGGCAATCAATCATATGCGTTCTCGTAACTTAAAAGTTGTCAAGTCTAGCAGTTGGAGCTTTAAGGTGATTGAGCAAGATAAATTGTATGCTATTGATTTACATGGCAGGGTATATTCGTGCAGAGCATGGCAGATTGATAAAATACCATGCAAACATACTTGTGCTTGTATTAAGTCAAAGTTACTGTCACCGTATGACTTCACCGATCAATACTACCAAGTTGAGATATATCAACAAGCATACCAAGCAATGATAAAACCTATTCCTATGTTTGATATGAATCTATTCTAGCTAGATAATGATAGACTCATTAAAGCACCTGATTGTCGATCTCAGGCTAGGCGTAGGACACAGAGAATTCCATCACAAATTGAAAAATGTGTAATTAAGTGTAAAAGGTGTGGTAGAACATGACATAATCATCGAACCTACAAAAAATCAGTAAATCAGTTAAGTTTTATACTTCAATGAAACATATTTCATACTTTGTTTGTTTCAAATTTGTACTTCAATTCCTTCGAATTGTACTCAAATTTCTTGCTTACTTTCAGTTGAATTCAAGTGAACTTCAAAGAAACATATTTTATACTTTATTTGTTCTAGGTTTGTACTTCAATTCCCTTAAATCGTACTCAAATTCTCATTAGAATCGAAGTGTACTTCAGCGAAACACATTTAATACTTTGTTTGTTTTGGATTTGTACCTCATTTATATCAAATTGTACTCAAATTCCCCTCCCAATTTTGATTGAATTGAAGCGAACTTCAAGTAAACACATCTTATACTTTGTTTTTTTTTTTATGGTTTGTACTATATTTTACTCAAATTGGTTGCCAGTTTCAGTGGAATTGAAGTGTAATTCAACGAAATACATTCCATACATTGTTTGTTTTAGATTTGTACTTCAATTCTTTCAAATTGTACAGATATTTCCTACCTATTTTCAGTTGAAGTGAAGTGAACTTCAAAGAAACACAATTTATACTTTTTTTTTGTCTTGGTTTGTACTTCAATTATATCAAATCGTACTAAAATTGTCATTGGAATCGAAGTGTACTTTAATGAAACAGATTTTATACTTTATTTGTCCTGGGTTTGTACTTCATTTTCTTCGAATTCTACTCAAATTCCCTTTCCCAATTTCAATTGAAGTGAAGTGAACTTTAAGGAAATACATTTTATACTTTGCTTTTTCTTGGTCTGTACTTCAATTTCCTCAAATCGTACTCAAATTGTCATTGAAATTGAACTGTATTTCAACGAAAAATATTTTATACTTTATTTATTTTGAATTTGTACTTCATTTTTTTTTTTTGAATTGTACTCAAATTCCCTTCTCAATTTCAATTGAAGTGAAGTGAACTTCAAAAAACACATCTTATACTTTTTTTTTCTTGGTTTGTACTTCATTTTACTCAAATTGGCTGCCAGTTTTAGTGGAACTAAAGCATACTTCAATGAAATATAGTTTATACTTTATTTGTTTCAGATTTGTGTTTCAAATCCTTCGAATTGTACTCAAATTCCCTGCCTAATTTTAGTTGAATTGAACTGAATTTTAAAGAAACATATTTTATACTTTTTTTTCTTGATTTGTACTTCAATTCCCTCAAATCGTACTCAAATTGTCATTTGAATCAAAGTGTACTTCAACGAAACATATTTTATACTTTGTTTGTTCTGGGTTTGTACTTCATTTCCTTCTAATTGTACTCAAATTTCCTTCCCAGTTTCAATTGAATTGATATGAACTTCAAAGAAACACATCTTATACTTTTTTTTCTTAGTTTGTACTTTATTTTACTCAAATTCGCTGCCTAGTTTCAATTGAATTAAAGTGAACTTCAAAAAAACACATTTTGTACTTTCCTTTTTCTTAGTCTGTACTTCAATTCTCTCAAATCCTACACAATTAGTTATTGAAATCGAAGTGTACTTCGACAAAACACATTTTATACTTTGCTTGTTTCGGATTTGAACTTCATTTCCTTCTAATTATACTCAAATTCCAAGCCTAGCTTCAAATGAAATGAAGTGAACTTCAAAAACACATCTTATACTTTATTTTTTCTTGATTTGTACTTCATTTTACTCAAATTGGCTGCCAATTTCAGTGAAACATAAGTGTACTTCAACGAAATACATTTTATATTTTGTTTGTTTCAGATTTGTATCTCAATTCTTTCGAATTATACTTAAACTCCCAACCTAGTTTCAGTTGAATTGAAGTGAATTTCAAATAAATATATTTTATGCTTTGTTTTTTCTTGGTTTGTACTTCAATTTCCTCAAATCGTACTCAAATTGTCATTGGAATTAAGGTGCACTTCAACGAAACACATTTTATATTTTGTTTGTTCCGAATTTATATTTCATTTCCTCTAAATTATGCTCAAATGTCCAACCTAGTTTCAATTTAAATGAAGTGAACTTCAAATAAACACATCTTATACTTTATTTTTTCTTGATTTGTACTTCATTTTCCTCAAATTAGCTGCTAGTTTCAGTGAAACATAAGTGTACTTCAACGAAATACATTTTATACTTTGTTTGTTTCAGATTTGTATTTCAATTCTTTCAAATTGTATTTACATTCCCAACCTAGTTTCAGTTGAATTGAAGTGAACTTCAAAGAAACACATTTTAGACTTTCTTTTTTCTTGGTTTGTACTTCAATTCCCTCAAATCGTAGTCAAATTATCATTGGAATCGAAGTGTACTTCAATAAAACACATTTTATACTTTGCTAGTTTTGAATTTGTACTCATTTCTTTCGAATTGTACTGAAATTCCCAGCCTAGTTTTAATTGTAATGAATGGAACTTCAAATAATCACATCTTATACTTTATTGTTTTTTGGTTTGCACTTCATTTTACTCAAATTGACTGCTTGTTTCAGTGGAACTAAAGTATACTTCAACGAAATGTATTTTATACTTTTTTTATTTCAAATTTATACTTCAATTCCTTCGAATTGTACTTCAATTCCCTACTTAGTATCAGTCAAATTGAAGCGAACTTCAAAGAAACACATTTTATACTTTCTTTTTTCTTGATTTGTACTTCAATTCCCTCAAATTGTACTCAATTAGTTATTGGAATCGAAGTGTATTTTAACAAAATACATTTTATACTTTGCTTGTTCTGGATTTGTACTTCATTTCCTTCAAATTGTACTCAAATTCCCTGTCTATTTTCAGTTGAATTGAATTGAACTCCAAAGAAACACATTTTTAACTTTGTTTTTTCTTGGTTTTTACTTCAATTTCCTCAAATTGTACTCAAATTGTCATTGGAATCGAAATGTACTTCAACGATACACATTTTAAACTTTATTTATTTTGGGTTTGTACTTCAATTTCTTCAAATTGTACTCAAATGCCCTTCCTAATTTCAATTGAATTGAAGTAAACTTCAAAAAACACTTCTTATACTTTGTTTTTTCTTGATTTGTACTTCATTTTACTTAAATTGGCTATCAATTTCTGTGGAACTGATGTGTATTTCAATGAAATACATTTTATACTTTGTTTATTTCAGATTTGAACTTCTATTTCATCGAATTGTACTCAAATTCTCAATTGAGTTTCAGTTGAACTAAAGTGAACTTCAAAGGAACACCTTTTATACTTTGTTTTTTCTTGGTTTGTACTTCAATTCCCTCAAATTGTACTCAAATTGTCATTAGAATCGAAGTATACTACAATGAAACACATTTTATACTTTACTTGTTTTTTCAAATTTGTACTTCATTTCCTTAGATTGTACTCAAATTCCCAGCATAGTTTCAATTGGAATGAAGTGAACTTCAAATAAAAACACCTTATTCTTTAGGTTTTCTAGGTTAGTACTTCATTTTACTCAAAATGGCTGTTAATTTCAAAGGAACTGATGTGTATTTCAATGGAATACATTTTATACTTTGTTTGTTTTGAATTTGTACTTCAATTCATTCGAATTATGCTCAAATTCCCTGTCTAGTTTCAGTTGAATTGAAGTGAACTTCAAATAAACACATATTTTACTTTTTTTTCTTGGTTTGTACTTTAATTCCATCAAATCGTACTTAAATTGTCATTGGAATCAAAGTGTACTTCAATGAAACACATTTTATTCTTTGTTTGTTCCAAATTTGCGCTTCATTTTCTTCTAATTGTACTCAAATATCCCTTCCCAATTTCAATAGAATTGTGATGAACTTCATTGAAAACACATCATATACTTTGTTTTTTCTTGGCTTTTACTTCATTTTACTCAAAATGGCTGCCAATTTCAATGAAACTAAAGCGTACTTCAGCGAAATACAATTTATACTTTGCTTGGTTTGGATTTGTACTTCAATTTTTTAGAATTGTACTCAAATTTCCTACCTAGTTTCAGTTGAATTGAAGTGAACTTCAAAAAAAACTCTTTTTATACTTTGTTTTATCATGGTTCATACTTCAATTCCTTTAAATCATACACAAATTGTCATTAGAATCGAAGTGTACTTCGATGAAACACATTTTATATTTGCATGGTCCGAATTTGTATTTCATTTTCTTCAAATTGTACTCAAATGTCTCTCCCAGTTTCAATTAAATTGAAGTAAATTTCAAAAAAAACATCTAGTACATTGTTTTTTCTTAATTTGTACTTCATTTTTCTCAAATTGGCTTCCAATTTCAATGGAACTGAATTGTACTTCAATGAAATACATTTTATACTTTGTTTGTTTCATATTTGAACTTCAATTCCATCGAATTGTGTTCAAATTCCCAACCTAGTTTCAATTGAACTAAAGTGAACTTCAAAGGAACAACCTTCATACTTTATTTTTTCTTGATTTGTACTTCAATTCCTTCAAATCGTGCTCAAATTGTCATTAGATTCAAGGTGTACTTCAATGAAACACATTTTATACTTTGCTTGTTCCGTATTTGTACTTCATTTCCTCCGAATTGTACTCAAATTCCTAGCATAGTTTCAATTGAAATGAAGGGAACATCAAATAAACACACCTTATTCTTTATTTTTTCTTGGTTTGTACATCATTTTACTCAAATTGGCTGTCAGTTTCTATGGAACTAATGTGTATTTCTAAGAAATACATTTTATACTTTGTTTATTTCAAATTTGAACTTCTATTTGTTCGAATTGTACTCAAATTCCAAGCCTAATTTCAGTTGAACTAAAGTGAACTTCAAAGGAACACTTTTTATACTTCATTTTTTCTTGGTTTGTACTTCGATTTTCCTAAATCATACTCAAATTGTCATTGGAATCGAAGTGTACTTCAACGAAACATATTTTATGCTTTGCTTGTTCCAAATTTGTACTTTATCTCCTTGGAATTGTACTCAAATTCCCAACATAATTTCAATTGAAATGAAGTGAACTTCAAATAAACACACCTTATACTTTAATTTTTCTTGGTTTGTACTTCATTTTGCTCAAAATGGCTGCCTGTTTTAGAAGAACTGATGTGTATATCGATGAAGTACATTTTATACTTTGTTTGCTATGAATTTATACTTCAATTCCTTCAAATTGTACTCAAATTCCCTGCCTAATTTCAATTGAATTAAAGTGAACTTCAAAGAAACAGATTTTATACTTTCTTTTTTATTGGTTTGTACTTCAATTCCTTTAAATCTTACTCAAATTGTCATTAGAATTAAAGTGTACTTTAACGAAACACATTTTATACTTTACTTGTTCCGTATTTGAACTTCATTTCCTCTTAATTGTACTTAAATTCCCAGCCTAGTTTCAATTGAAATATAGTGAACTTCAAATACACAAATCTTATACCTTTTTTATAGGTTTGTACTTCATTTTACTCAAATTGGCTGCCAGTTTTAGTGGAATTGATATGTATTTCAACAAAAAAAAATTTATACTTTGTTTGTTACGAATTTGTATTCCAATTCCTTCGAATTGTACTCAAATTCCCTGCCTAGTTTAAGCTGAATTGAAGTGAACTTCAAAGAAACAAAATTTTACTTAATTTTCTCCTAGTTTGTACTTCAATTTCCTCAAATCGTTCTCAAATTGTTATTGGAATCAAAGTGTAACCAATAAAACACATTTTAGGCTTTGTTTGTTCCAGGTTTGTATTTCATTTCCTTCGAATTATACTCAAATTTCCAGCCTTGTTTCAATTGAAATGAAGTGAACTTAAATGAATATATATTATACTTTGTTTTATCTTGGTTTGTTCTTAATTTTACTCAAATTGGCTGCAAGTTTCAATGGAACTGAAGTGTATTTGAACGAAATACATTTTATACTTTATTTGTTATAGATTTGTACTTCAATTCCTTCGAATTGTACTCAAATTCTCTATCTAATTTCAGTTGAATTGAATTGAACTTCAAATAAACAAATTTTTTACTTTGTTTTTTCTTAGTTTTTACTTCAATTCCCTCAAATAGTACTCAAATTGTTATTGAAATCAAAGTTTACTTCAACGAAACACATTTTACACTTTGCTTGTTCTAGATTCATACTTTATTTCCTCCAAATTGTACTCAAATTCCCAGCATAGTTTCAATTAAAATGAAGTGAACTTCAAATATACACACCTTATACTTTGTTTTGTCTAGGTTTGTACTTCATTTTACTCAAATTGGTTGCCAGTTTCAGAGGAACTGATGTGTATTTCAACAAAATACATTTTATACTTTATTTGTTATGAATTTGTACTTCAATTCCTTCAAATTGTACTCAAATTCCCTGCCTAGTTTCAATTGAAATGAAGTGAATTTCAAAGAAATAAATTTTTTACTTTCTTTTTTCCTACTTTGTACTTCAATTCCCGGAAATCATTCTCAAATTGTCATTGGAATCAAAGTGTACTTCAGTGAAACACATTTTAGACTTTGTTTGTTCCAAGTTTGTACTTCATTTCCTTCGAATTATACTCCAATTCCCTTCACAGGTTCTATTAAATTGAAGTGAACTTCAAAAAACACATCTTATACTTTTGTTTTTTCTTGATTTCTACTTCATTTTACCCAAATTGGCTACTAGTTTCAGTGGAATTGAAGTGTACTTCAATGAAATGCATTTTATAATTTGTTTGCTTCGAATTTGTATTCAATTCCTTTGAATTGTACTCAACATTTCTACCTAGTTTCAGTTAAATTGAATCGAACTTCAAAGAAACACATTTTATACTTTATTTTTTCTTTGTCTGTATTTCAATTCCCTCAAATTGTACATAAACTGTTATTGGAATCGAATTGTACTTTAACGAAATGCATTTTATATTTTATTTGTTCCGATTTTGTACTTCATTTCTTTCAAATTATACTCAAATTTTCTTCCCCGTTTCAATTGAATTGAGATGAAATTCAATGATACACACCTTATACTTTGTTTGTTTTTGGTTTACACTTCATTTTACTCAAATTGGCAGCCAGGTTTAGTGGAACTGAAGTGCACTTCAACGAAATATGTTTTATACTTTATTTGTTTCAGATTTATGCTTCAATGCCTTCGAATTGTATTCAAATTCCATGCCTAGTTTCAGTTGAAGTGAAGTGAACTTCAAAGAAACACATTCTTTTTTTTTTGTTTGTACTTTAATTCTCTCAAATCGTACTTAAATTGTCATTGGAATCAAAGTAAACTTCAGTGAAACACATTTTATACGTTCCCTATTCCAAATTTGTTCATCATTTTCATTGAATTATACTCAAATTCCCAGCCTAATTTCAATTGAAATGAAGTGAACTTCAAATAAACACATCTTATACTTTGTTTTTTCTTGGTTTATACTTTATTTTACTCAAATTGGCAGCAAGTTTCAATGGAACTGATGTGTATATATCAACAAAATACATTTTATACTTTGTTTGTTATGGATTTGTACTTCAATTCCTTCGAATTATACTCAAATTCCCTACCTAATTTTAGTTGAATTTAATTGAACTTCAAAGAAACACATTTTTTACTTTATTTTTTCCTTGTTTTTACTTCAATTACCTTAAATCATACTCAAATTGTACTTTGGAATCGAAGTGTGCTTCAATGAAACACATTTTAGACTTTGTTTGTTCTAGGTTTGTAATTCATTTTCTTTAAATTATACTCAAATTCCCTTCCTAGTTTCAATTGAATTGAAGTAAACTTCAAAAAACACATCTTATACTTTATTTTTTGCTGGTTTGTACTTCATTTTACTCAAATTAGCTGCTAGTTTCTGTTGAACTTGTGTATTTCGACGAAATACATTTTACACTTTATTTGTTTCAAATTTGATCTTTTATTCTTTCGAATTATACTCAAATTCCCAGCTTAGTTTCAGTTAAACTAAAGTGAACTTCAAAGAAATACCTTTTATACTTTATTTTTTCTTAGTTTGTACTTCAATTCCTTTAAACTATACTCAAATTGTTATTGGAATCGAAGTGTACTTCAACAAAATACATTTTATACTTTATTTGTTACAAATTTGTACTTCAATTCCTTCAAATTGTACTCAAATTCCCTACCTAATTTCAGTTGAATTGAAGTGAATTTCAAATAAACACATATTTCACTTTTTTTCTTTATTTATACTTTAATTCCCTCAAATCATACTTAAATTTTCATTGGAATCAAAGTGTACTTCAATGAAACACATTTTATACTTTGTTTGTTTTGAATTTGTGCTTTATTTTCTTTGAATTTTACTCAAATTCTCTTCCCAATTGCATTTGAATTGTGATGAACTTCAAAGAAAACACATCATATACTTTGTTTTTTCTCGGTTTGTACTTCATTTTATTCAAATTGGCTGCCAATTTCAACAAAACTAAAGTGTACTTTAACAAAATACATTTTGTACTTTGTTTGTTTTGGATTTGTACTTCAATTCTTTCAAATTGTACTCAAATTCACCGCCTAGTTTCAGTTGAATTGAAGTGAACCTAAAAAAAAACACTTTTTAAACTTTGTTTTATCATGGTTTGTACTTCAATTCCCTGAAATCGTACTCAAATTGTCATTAGAATCGAAGTGTACTTCAACGAAACACATTTTATACATTGTTTGTTCTGAATTTGTGCTTTATTTTCTTTGAATTGTACTGAAATTTCTTTCCCAATTTCAATAGAATTGAAGTGAATTTCAAATAAACACATCATGTACATTGTTTTATCTTGGTTTGTATATCATTTTACTCAAATTAGCTGCTAGTTTCAATGGAACTAAACTGTACTTCAACAAAATGCATTTTATACTTTGTTTGTTTCAGATTTGAACTTCAATTCCTTCGAATTACACTCAAATTCCCAGCCTAGTTTCAGTTGAAGTGAAGTGAACTTCAAAGGAACACCATTTATATTTTGTTTTTTTATAGTTTGTACTTAAATTTCCTCAAATTGTACTCAATTTATCATTGGAATTGAAGTGTACTTCAATGAAACACATTTTATACTTAATCTGTTTTGGATTTGTACTTCATTTTCTTCGAATTGTACTCAAATTTTCAGCCTAGTTTCAATTGAAATGAAGTAAACCTCAAGCAAACACATCTTATACTTTGTTTTTTCTTGATTTGTATTTCATTTTACTCAAATTGGTAACTAGTTTTAGTGGAATTGATGTGTTTTTCAATGAAATACATTTTGTACTTTGTTTGTTATGGATTTGTACTTCAATTCCTTCGAATTGTACTCAAATTCCTTGCATAGTTTCAGTTGAATTGAATTGAACATCTAAGAAACACATTTTTTTACTTTGTTTTTTCTTGATTTTTACTTTAATTCCCTCGAATCATACTCAAATTGTCATTGAAATCGAAGTGTGCTTCACCAAAACACATTTTACACTTTGCTTGTTCCGAATTCGTACTTCATTTCCTCCGAATTGTGCTCAAATTTTCAGCATAGTTTCAATTGAAATGAAGTGAACTTCAAATAAACACGCCTTATACTTTGTTTTTTCTTGATTTGTACTTCATTTACTTAAATTGGCTGCCAGTTTCAGAGAATTTGAAGTATATTTCAACAAAATACATTTTATACTTTGTTTGTTATGGATTTGAACTTCAATTCCTTTGAGTTGTACTCAAGTTACTTGCCTAGTTTCAGTTTAATTGAAGTGAACTTCAAATAAACAAATTTTTTACTTTCTTTTTTCCTGGTTTGGACTTCAATTCCCTCAAATTGTTCTCAAATTATCATTGGAATCAAAGTGTACATCAATGAAATATATTTTAGACTTTGTTTGTTTCAGGTTCGTAATTCATTTCCTTCAAATTATACTCAAATTCCCTTCCCAAGTTCAATTGAATTGAGGTGAACTTCAAAAAACACATCTTATACTTTGTTTTTTCTTGATTTCTTTCATTTTACCCAAATTAGCTGCCAGGTTTAGTGGAATTGAAGTGTACTTCAACAAAACACATTTTATACTTTGTTTGCTTTGAATTTGTACTTCAATTCCTTCGAATTGTACTTAACGTTCCTACCTAGTTTCAGTTGAATTGAAGCGAACTTCAAAGAAACACATTTTATACTTTGTTTTTTCTTTATTTGTACTTCAATTCCCTCAAATTATATACAAATTATTATTGGAATCGAAGTGTAGTTTAACAAAAAAATATTTTATACTTTATTTGTTTCGATTTTGTACTTAATTTCCTTCGAATTGTACTCAAAGTTCCTTCGCCATTTCAATTAAATTGAGATGAACTTCAAAGAAATACATCTTGCACTTTTTTTTTCTTGGTTTGCACTTCATTTACTCAAATTGGTAGCTAAGTTCAGTGGAACTGAAGTACACTTCGACGAAATGCGTTTTATACTTTTTTGGTTTCAAATTTTTGCTTTAGTGCTTTCAAATTGTACTCAAATTTCTTGCCTAGTTTCAGTTGAATTCAAGTGAACTTCAAATAAACATATTTTATACTTTATTTTTTCTTAGTTTTTACTTCAATTCCCTCAAATCGTATTCAAATTATCATTGGAATCGAAGTGTACTTCAACGAAACACATTTTATACATTGCCTGTTTTGGATTTATACTTCATTTACTTTGAATTGCACTCAAATTTCCAGCCTAGTTTCAATTGAAATGAAGTGAACTTCAAATAAACACATCTTATACTTTATTTTTTCTTGGTTTGTACTTCATTTTGCTCAAATTAACAGCAAGTTTCAGTGGAACTAATGTGTATTTCAACAATATACATTTTATGTTTTGTTCGTTACGGATTTGTACTTCAATTGCTTCGAATTGTACTCAAATTTCCTGCGTAGTTTTAGTTGAGTTGAATTAAACTTCAAAGATACACATTTTTTACTTTGTTTTTTCTTAGTTTTTACTTCAATTTCCTTAAATTGTACTCAAATTGTCATTGAAATTGAAATGTACCTCAACAAAACATAATTTATACTTTATTTGTTGTGGGTTTGTTCTTCATTTCCTTCAAATTATACCTAAATTCCCTTCATAGTTTCAATTGAATTGAGATGAACATCAAAGAAACACATCTTATACATTGTTTTTTCTTGGTTTGAACTTCATTTTACTGAACTGTACTTCAACGAAATACATTTTATACCTTATTTCTTTCTAATTTAAACTCCAATTCCTTCAAATTTTACTCAAGTTTCCAGCCTAGTTTCAGTTGAATTGAAGTAAAGTTCAAAGGAACACCTTTTATTCTTTGTTTTTTCGTGGTTTGTACATCAATTTCCTAGAATTGTACTCAAATTATCATTAGAATCAAAGTGTACTTCAATGAAACATTTTTTATACTTTGCTTGTTCCAAATTTGCACATCATTTCCTCTGAATTGTACTCAAATTCACAACCTGCTTTCAATTGAAATGAATTGAACTTCAAATAAACACACCTTATACCTTTTTTTTTTCTTGGTTTTTACTTCATTTTACACAAATTGGCTGTCAGTTTTAGTGGAACTGATGTGTATTTCAATGAAATACATTTTATACTTTATTTCTTACAAATTTGTACTTCAATTCCTTCAAATTTTACTCAAATCCCCTGCCTAGTTTCAGTTTAATTGAAGTGAACTTTAAATAAATAAATTTTTTTCATTCTTTTTTCTGGTTTGTATTTCAATTTCCTCAAATCATTCTGAAATTTTCATTGAAATTAAATTGTACTTCAATATAAAATATTATAGATGTTGTTTGTTACAGATTTATATTTCATTTCCTTCGAATTATACTCAAATTCTCTTCCTAGTTTCAATTGAAGTGAAGTGAACTTCAAGAAACATATATTATACTTTGTTTTTCCTTAGTTTGTACTTCATTTTACTCAAATTGGTTACCAGTTTCAGTGGAACTAATGTGTATTTCAACAAAATATATGTTATACTTTGTTCATTACAAATTTGTATTTCAATTCCTTTGAATTGTATTTAAATTCCCTGCCTAGTTTCAGTTGAATTGAAGTGAACTTTAAAAAAATACATTTTTTACTTTCTTTTTTCATGGTTTGTACTTTAATTCTTTCAAATTTTACCTAAATTGTCATTGGAATCAAAGTGTACTACAACAAAACACATTTTATACTTTGTTTGTTCTAAATTTGTGCCTTATTTTCTTCGAATGGTACTGAAATTCCTTTCCCAATTTCTATTGAATTAAGATGAACTTCAAAGAAACAAATCATATACTTTATTTTTTTCTTGGTTTGCACTTCATTTTACTCAAATTGGCTACCAGTTTCACTGGAACTGATTTGTATTTTGACGAAATATATTTTATATTTTGTTTGTTACGAATTTATATTTCAATTCCTTCAAATTATACTCAAATTACTTTCCTAGTTTCAGCTGAATAGAAGTGAACTTCAAAGAAACACATTTTTTACTTTCTTTTTCTTGATTTGTACTTTAATTCTCTCAAATCGTACCTAAATTATCATTGGAATCAAAGTGTATTTCACCAAAACACATTTTGTACTTTATTTGTTCCGAATTTGTGCTTTATTTTCTTCAAATTGTACTCAAATTCCCTTCCCAGTTTCAATTGAATTGAGATGAATTTCACAAAAACACATCATATACTTTGTTTTTTGTTGGTTTGTACTTTATTTTTACTCAAATTGGCTGCCAGTTTCGATGGAACTAATGTGTACTTCAACAAAATACATTTTACACTTTACTTGTTTTAGATTTATACTTTATTTCTTTCGAATTATACTCATATTCCCTGCCTAGTTTCAGTCGAATTGAAGTGAACTTCAAAGAAACACATTTCATACTTTCTTTTTTCATGGTTTGTACTTCAATTCCCTCAAATCTTACTCAAATTATCATTAAAATCGAAGTGTATTTCAACAAAACACAATTTATAATTTGTTTGTTCTGTATTTGTACTTTATTTCTCCGAATTGTACCCAAATTCTTAGCTTAGTTTCAACTGAAATGTAGTGAACTTCAAATACACAAATCTTATACTTTTTTTTCTTGGTTTGTACTTCATTTTACTTAAATTGGATGCCAGGTTCAGTGGAACTGTTGTGTATTTCGACAAAAAATATTTTACACTTTGTTTGTTACGAATTTGGATTTCAATTCCTTCGAATTATACTCAAATTCCCTGCCTAATTTCAGTTGAAGTGAAGTGAACTTCCAAGAAACAAATTTTTTTCCTACTTTTTTCCTAGTTTGTACTTCAATTCCCTCAAATTGTTCTCAAATTGTCATTGGAATCAAAGTGTACTTCAATGAAACACATTTTAGGCTTTGTTTGTTCTGGGTTTGTACTTCATTCCCTTCTTATTTTCCATTGAATTTAAGTGAACTTCAATAAAAACTTCTTATACTTTGTTTTTCCTTGTTTTGTACTTCATTTTACTCAAATTAGCTGCAAGTTTCAGTGGAACTTAAGTGTATTTCAATGAAATGCATTTTATACTTTGTTTGATTCGTATTTGTACTGCAATTCCTTCGAATTGCACTCAAATTTCCTACCTAATTTCAGTTGAATTGAAGTGAATTTCAGAGAAATCCATTTTATACTTTATTCTTTCTTAGTTTGTATTTCAATTCTCTCAAATTGTACACAAATTGACATTGGAATCGAAGTGTACTTCAAAGAAGCACATCTTATACTTTTATTTTCTTAGTTTATATTCCATTTTACTCAAATTGGCTACCTAGTTCAGTGGAACTAAAGTATACTTCTACGAAATACATTTTATACTTTGTTTGTTTTAGATTTATGCTTCAATTCCTTCGAATTGTACTCAAATTCCCTGTCTAGTTTCAGTTGAATTGAACTGAACTTCAAAGAAAGATATGTTATACTTTCTTTTTTCTTGGTTTGTACTTTAATTCCCTCAAATTGTACTCAAATTGTCATTAGAATCGAAGTGTACTTCAACAAAACACATTTTTTACTTTACTTATTACGGATTTGTACTTTATTTTCTCTGAATTGTACTCAAATTTCCAGCCTAGTTTCAATTGAAATGTAGTGAACTTCAGATAAACACATCTTATATTTTGTTTTTTCTTGGTTTGTACTTCATTTTACTAAAATTGGCTGCCAGTTTCAGTGGAACTGATGTTTATTTCAATGAAAAATATTTTATACTTTGTTTGTTACAAATTTGTGTTTCAATTCCTTCTAATTGTACTCAAATTCCGTATCCAGTTTCAACTAAATTGAAGTGAACTTCAAATAAAAAAATTTTTTACTTTTTTTTTCCTTGTTTGTACTTCAATTCCCACAAATCGTTCTCAAATTGTCATTGGAATCAAAGTGTACTCCAATGAAACACATTTTAGACTTTGTTTGTTTTGGATTTGTACTTCATTTTCTTTGAATTATACTCTTATTTCCTTCCCAGTTTCAATTGAATTGAAGTAAACTTCAAAAAACACATCTTATACTTTATTTTTTCTTGGTTTGTAGTTCATTTTACTCAAATTGGCTGCCCGTTTCAGTAAAACTTAACTACACTTCAACGAAATAAATTTTATACTTTATTTTTTTCAAATTTGAACTTCAATTCCTTCAAATTGTATTCAAATTCCCAGCCTAGTTTCAATTGAACTGAAGTGAACTTCAAAGGAATACCATTTATACTTTATTTTTTCATGGTTTGTACTTCAATTCCCTCGAATCATACTGAAATTATCATTAGAATCAAAGTGTATATCAATGAAACACATTTTATACTTTGCTTGCTCTAGATTTATACTTCATTTCCTTCAAATTGTACTCAAATTCCCAGCCTAATTTCAATATAAATGAAGTGAACTTCAAATAAACACATCTTATTCTTTGTTTTCTCTTGGTTTGTACTTCATTTTGCTCAAATTGGATGCCAAGTTTAGAGAAACTAATGTGTATTTCAACGAAATACATTTTACACTTTGTTTGTTATGAAGTTGTACTTCAATTCCTTTGAATGGTACTCGAATTTCCAGCCTAGTTTTAGTTGAATTGAAGTGAACTTGAAAGAAACAAATTTTTTACTTTCTTTTTTCCTGGTTTGTTCTTCAATTCCCTCAAATTATTCTCAAGTTGTCATTGGAATCAAAGTGTACTTCAACGAAATACATTTTAGACTTTGTTTGTTCCGGGTTTGCACTTCATTTTATTTGAATTATACTCAAATTCCCTTCCTAGTTTCAACTGAATTGAAGTGAACTTCAAAGAACACTTCTTATACTTTGTTTTTTCGTGTTTTGTACTTCAGTTTACCCAAATTAACTGCTCGTTTTAATGAAACTGAAGTGTACTACAACAAAATATATTTTATACTTTATTTGCTTCGTATTTGTACTACAATTTCTTCGAACTGTACTCAAATCTCCTACCTAATTTCAGTTGAAATGAAGTGAATTTTAAAGAAATACATTTTATACTTTGTTTCTTCTTGATTTGTACTTCAATTCCCTCAAATCGTACACAAATTGATATTGAAATCGAAGTGTACTTCAACGAAACACATTTTATACCTTATTTGTTCTGGATTTGTTCTTCATTTCCTTTGAATTGTTCTCAAATTCCTCTCCCAGTTTCAATTGAATTGAGATGAACTTCAACGAAACACATCTTATACTTTGTTTTTTCTTTATTTATACATCATTTTACTCAAATTAGCTGCCAATCTCAATGGAATTAAACTGCACTTCAATGAAATAAATTTTATACTTTATTTTTTTTAGATTTGAATTTCAATTCCTTCGAATTGTACTCAAATTCCCAGCCTAGTTTTAGTTGAACTGAAGTGAACTTCATAGGAACAGCATTTATGCTTTACTTTTTTATGGTTTGTATTTCAATTCCCTCAAATCGTACTAAAATTGTCATTAGAATCGAAGTGTACATCAACAAAATATATTTTATAATTTGCTTGTTCTAAATTTATATTTCATTTTGCTCCGAATTGTACTCAAATTCCCAGCCTAGTTTCAATAGAAATGAAGTGAACTTCAAAAAACACGTCTTATACTTTGTTTTTCTTGGTTTGTACTTCATTTTACTCAAATTGGATGCCAGGTTTATAGGAACTGATATGTATTTCAATGAAATACATTTTATAATTTGTTTGCTATGAATTTGTACTTCAATTCCTTTAAATGGTACTCAAATTTCTTGCCTAGTTTCAATTGAATTGAAGTGAACTTGAAAGAAACAAATTTTTTACTTTCCTTTTTCTTGGTTTGTACTTCAATTCCCTAAAATCATTCTCAAATTGTCATTGGAATCAAAGTGTACTTCAATGAAATACATTTTAGACTTTATTTGTTCTGAGTTTATACTTCATTTCATTCAAATTATACTCAAATTCCCTTTTTAGTTTCAATTAAATTAAAGTGAACTACAAAAAAATACTTCTTATAGTTTGTTTCCCTTGTTTTGTATTTCATTTTACTCAAATTGGCTATTAGTTTCAGTGGAACGGAAGTGTAATTCAGCAAAATATATTTTATAGTTTGTTTGTTCTGTATTTGTACTTCAATTCCTTCGAATCGCACTCAAATTTCCTACCTAATTTTAGTTGAAGTGAAGTGAATTTCAAAAAATCACATTTTATACATTATTTTTTCTTAGTTTGTACTTCAATTCCCTAAAATTATACACAAATTGACATTAGAATTGAAATGTACTTCAACGAAATACATTTTATACTTTATTTGTTCTGGGTTTATTCTTCATTGCTTTCGAATTGTACTCAAATTTCCTTCCTAGTTTCAATTGAATTGAGATGAACTTCAAAGAAACATATCTTATACTTTGTTTTTTCTTTGTTTGTACTTCATTTTACTCAAATTGGCTGCCAGGTTCAACGAAATTGAAGTTTACTACGACAAAATACATTTTACACTTTGTTTGTTTTAGATTTGTGCTTCAATTCCTCTAAATTGTACTCAAATTTCCTACCTAGTTTCAGTTGAATTGAAGTGAATTTCAAAAAAACACATTTTATACTTTTTATTTTCTTGAATTGTACTTCAATTACCTCTAATCGTACTCAAATTGTCAGTGAAATCGAAGTATACTTCAACAAAATACATTTTATACTTTGCTTGTTACGGATATGTACTTCATTTCCTCCGAATTGTATTCAAATTCCTAGCTTAGTTTCAATTGAAATGTAGTGAACTTCAAATAAACACATATTATACTTTGTTTTTCCTTGGTTTGTATTTCATTTTTCTCAAATTGGCAGCCAATTACAGTGGAACTGATGTGTATTTCAATGAAATACATTTTATACTTTGTTTGTTATGGATTTATACTTCAATTGCTTCGAATTGTACTCAAATTTCATGCCAAGTTTCAATTGAATTGAAGTGAACTTCAAAGAAACAAATTTTTTACTTTCTTTTTTCTTAGTTTGTACTTCAATTCCCTCAAATCGTACTCAAATTGTCATTAGAATCAAATGTACTTCAACGAAACATATTTTAAACTTTATTTGTTTTGGGTTTGTTCTTCATTTTCTTCGAATTGTACTCAAATTCCCTTCCCAATTTTAATTGAATTGATATAAACTTCAAAGAAACACATTTTATATTTTATTTGTTTCTTGGTTTGTACATTATTTTACTCAAATTGGCTACTAGGTTCAGTGGAACTGAAGTGTACTTCAACGAAATACATCTTATACTTTGTTTGTTTCGGATTTGTACTTCATTTCTTCCAAATTATACTTAAATTTCCAGCTTAGTTTCAATTGAAATGTAGTGAACTTCAAATAAACACATCTTATACTTTATTTTTTCTTGGTTTGTACTTCATTTGAAATAAATTAGCTGTCATTTTAGTGGTACTGATGTGTATTTCAACGAAATACATTTATACTTTGTTTCTTACGAATTTGTACTTCAATTCCTTTGAATTGTACTCAAATTCCCTATCTTGTTTTAGTTGAAGTGAAGTGAAATTCAAATGAACAAATTTTTAACTTTCTTTTTTCTTGGTTTGTACTTCAATTCCCTCAAAATGTCATTAGAATCAAAGTGCGCTTCAACAAAACACCTTTTAGACTTTCTTTGTTCCAAACTTGTACTTCGTTTCCATCTAATTATACTTAAATTCCATTCCTAGTATCAACTGAAATGAACTAAACTTCAAAAAACACAACTTATACTTTGTTTTTTTTATGTTTGTACTTCAATTTTGTCAAATCGTACGCAAATAGACATTGGACTCGATGTGTACTTCAAAAAAAAATATTTTATACTTTATTTGTTCTGAGTTTGTTCTTCATTTCCTTCAAATTGTACAAAAATTCCCTTCCTAGTTTCAATTGAATTGAGATGAACTTCAAAAAAACACATCTTATACTTTATTTTTTCTTAGTTTGTACTTTATTTTACTCAATTTGGCCGCCAAGTTTCGTGGAACAGAAGTGTACTTCAACGAAATAAATTTTATACTTTATTTGTTTCAAATTTGTGCTTCAATTTTTTCAAATTATACTCAAATTCCCAGCCTAGATTTAGTTGAAGTGAAGTGAACTTCAAAGAAACACATATTATACTTTCTTTTTTCTTGGTTTGTACATCAATTCCCTTAAATCGTACTCAAATTGTCATTGAAATTGAAGTGTGCTTCAACGAAACATATTTTATACTTTACTTATTCCAGATTTATACTTTATTTCCTTTGAATTGTACTTAAATTCCCAGCCCAGTTTCAATTTAAATGTAGTGAACTTAAAATAAACACATCTTATACTTTATTTTTTCTTGGTTTGTACTTCATTTGACTCAAATTGACTGCTAATTTCAATTTAACTATGTGTGTTTCAACGAAATACATTTTAGAATTTATTTCTTATGAATTTTTACTTCAATTTCGTCAAATTGTACTCAAATTCAATGCCTAGTTTCAATTGAAGTGAAGTGAACTTCAAAGAAATAAATTTTTTACTTTCTTTTTTCTTGGTTTGTACTTCAATTACACTCAAATTTCTTACCTAATTTCAGTTGAATTGAAGTAAATTTCAAATAAACACATTTTATACTTTGTTTATTCCTGATTTGTACTTCAATTCCCTCAAATCGTATGCAAATTGACATTGAAATCAAAGTGTACTTCAACGAAATGCATTTTATGCTTTGTTTGTTTCAGAATTGTGCGTCAATTCCTTCAAATTGCACTTAAATTTCCTACCTAATTTTAGATAAATTGAAATAAATTTCAAATAAACACATTTTATACTTTATTTTTTCTTGGTTTATACTTCAAATCCCTTAAATCGTACGCAAATTGACATTGGAATCTAAGTGTACTTCAACGAAATGCATTTTATACTTTGTTTGTTTCAGAATTGTGCTTCAATTCCTTTGAATTGTACTCAAATTTCCTACCTAATTTCAGTTGAAGTGAAGTGAACTTCAAAGAAATAAATTTTTTACTTTCGTTTTTCTTGGTTTGTACTTCAATTCCCTCAAATCATACTCAAATTATCATTGGAATCGAAGTGTACTTCAAAGAAACACATTTTATACTTTGCTTGTTTTGGATTTGTACTGTATTTTCTCCAAATTGTGCTCAAATTCCCAACCTAGTTTTAATTAAAATGTAGTGAACTTCAAATAAACACATCTTATACTTTGTTTTTCCTTGGTTTGTACTTTATTTTACTGAAATTGCCTACCAGCTTCAGTGGAATTGATGTGTATTTAAACGAAATACATTTTATACTTTGTGTGTTACGAATTTGTACTTCAATTCCTTCGAATTGTACTCAAATTTTCTGCATAGTTTCAGATGAATTGAAGTGAACTTCAAAGAAATGAATTTTTTACTTTCTCTTTTCCTAGTTTGTACTTCAATTCTCTCAAATTGTTCTCAAATTGTCATTGGATTCAAAGTGTACTTCAATGAAATAAATTTTAGACTTTGTTTGTTCTGGATTTGTATTTCATTTCTTTCGAATTATACTCAAATTCCCTTCCTAATTTCAATTGAATTGAAGTGAACTTCAAAAAACACATCTTATACTTTGTTTTTCCTTGTTTTGTATTTTATTTTACTGAAATTGGCTACCATTTTAGTGGAACTAAAGTGTACTTCAACGAAACACATTTTATACTTTGTTTCAGATTTGTGTTTCAATTCCTTTGAATTATACTCAAATTCCCTGCCTAGTCTCAATTAAATTAAAGTGAACATCAAAGTAACACATTTTATACTTTCTTTTTCCTTGGTTTGTACTTCAATTCCCTCAAATCGTACTCAAATTGTCATTGGAATAAATGTGTATTTCAACATAACACATTTTACACTTTGCTTGTTCTGGATTTGTACTTTATTTTTTTCAAATTGTACTCAAATTCCTAGCCTAGTTTCAATTGAAATGAAGCGAACTTCAAATAAATGCATCTTATACTTTGTTTTTTCTTGGTTTGTACTTCATTTTACTTAAATTGGCAGCTAATTTTTAGTGGAACTGAACTGTACTTCAACAAAATACATTTTATACTTTATTTGTTTCGGATTTATACTTCATTTTCTTCGAATTATACTCAAATTGTCAAACTAGTTTCAGTTGAACTGAAGTGAACTTTAACGGTATATCTTTTATACTACGTTTTTCTAGATTCGTACTTCATTTCCTTCAAATCTTACTCAAATTATCATTGAAATTGAAGTGTACTTTAGCGAAATGCATTTTAGATTTTGATTGTCCTGGGTTTATACTTCATTTCCTTCGAATTGTACTCAAACTCCCTTCCTAGTTTCAATTGCATTGAAGTGAACTTCAAAAATCACATCTTATACTTTGTTTTTTCTTAATTTGTACTTCATTTTACTCAAATTAGCTGCTAGTTTCAGAGGAACTGTTATGTATTTTAATTAAATACATTTTATACTTTGTTTGTTTTAGATTTGAACATCAATTCTTTCTAATTGCACTCAAATTCCCAGCCAAGTTTCATTTGAATTGAAGTGAACTTCAAAGGAACACCTTTTATAATTTTTTTTTCTTAGTTTGTACTTCAATCCCCTCATATCATACTCCAATTGTCATTAAAATCAAAGTATACTTCAACAAAATACATTTTATACCGTGCTTGTTCCATATTTGTGCTTCAATTCCTCTGAATTGTACTCAAATTTCCAACCTAGTTTCAATTGAAATGTAGCGAACTTCAAATAAACACAACTCATACTTTGTTTTTTCTTGGTTTGTACTTTATTTTACTCAAATTGCCTGCCAGTTTACATGGAACTGATGTATATTTCGATGAAATACATTTTATACTTTGTTTGTTACAGATTTGTACTTCAATTCCTTCGAATTGTACTCTAATTTCCTTCATAATTTCAGTTGAATTGAAGTAATTTCAAAGAAACACATTTTATACTTTGTTTTTTCTTGATTTGAACTTCAATTCCCTCAAATTGTACGTAAATTGTCATTGGAATCAAAGGATACTTTAACGAAACACGTTTTACACTTTATTTGTTCTGGGTTTGTACTTTATTTCTTCAAATTGTATTCAAATTTCTTTTCCAGTTTCAATTAAATTGAAATGAACTTCAAAGAAACACATCTTATACTTTGTTTTTTCTTGGTTTGAACTTATTTTACTCAAATTAGCTGCCAGTTTCTGTGGAACTGAAGTGTATTTCAACAAAATACATTTTACTCTTTGTTTGTTATGAATTCGTACTTTAATTTCTTTAAATTGTACTCAAATTCCCTGCTTAGTTTCAATTGAATTGAAGTAAACTTCAAAGAAACAGATTTTTTAATTTCTTTTTTCCTGGTTTGTACTTCAATTTCTTCAAATCATTCTCAAATTATCAATGGAATCCAAGTGTACTTCAACAAAACACATTTTTGACTTTATTTTTTCTGGGTTTGTACTTCATTTCCTTCGAATTATACTCAAATTTCCTTCCTAGAATTGAAGTGAATTTCAAAAAGCACATCTTATACTTTGTTTTTCCATGTTTTGTACTTCATTTTTCTCAAATTGGCTGCCAGTTTTAGTGGAACTGACATATATTTCAACGAAATACATTTTATACTTTGCTCGTTACTAATATGTACTTCAATTCCTTCAAATTTTGCTCAAATTCCCTGCTTAGTTTCAGTTGAATTAAATTAAACTTCAAATAAATAATTTTTTTACTTTCTTTTTTCCTGGTTTGTACTTCAATTCTCTTAAATCGTTCTCAAATTGTCATTGGATTTAAAGTGTACTTCAACGAAATAAATTTTAGACTTTGTTCATTCCGAGTTTGCACTTCATTTCCTTCGAATTATACTCAAATTCCCTTCCTAGTTTCAATTGAATTGAAGTGAAATTAAAAAAACACATCTTATACTTTGTTTTTCCTTATTTTGTACATCAATTCCCTCAAATCATATGCAAATTGACATTGGAATCGAAGTGTACTTCAACGAAATACATTTTATACTTTGTTTGTTTCAGATTTGTGCTTCAATTTCTTTGAATTGTACTCAAATTCCCTACCTAATCTCAGTTAAATTGAAGTGAACTTCAAAGTGACACCTTTTATACTTTCTTTTTCCTTGGTTTGTACTTCAATTCCCTCAAATCATACTCAAATTGTATTTCAACAAAACACATTTTATACTTTCCTTGTTCCGAATTTGTACTTCATTTCCTACAAATTGTACTTAAATTCCTAGTTTCAATTGAAATGAAATAAACTTCAAATAGACACATCTTATATTTTGTTTTTTCTTGGTTTGTACTTTATTTTACTTAAATTGACTTCCAATATTTAGTGGAACTGAACTGTACTTCAACAAAATACATTTTATACTTTGTTTGTTTCAGATCTATACTTTATTTCCTTCGAATTGAACTCAAATTCCAGGACTAGTTTCAGTTGAACTGAAGTGGACTTTAAATGTATACCTTTTATACAATTTTTTTTCTAGGTTCGTACTTAAATTCCTTCAAATCGTACTCAATTTATCATTGGAATTGAAGTGTACTTCAACGAAACACATTTTAGACTTTGTTTGTTTCGGGTTTATACTTTATTTCCTCCTAATTGTACTTAAATTCCCTTCCTAATTTCAATTGAATTGAAGTGAATTTCAAAAAATACATCTTATACTTTGTTTTTTCTTGGTTTGTAATTCATTTTACTCAAATTAGCTATCTGTTTCAGGGGAACTGTTGTGTATTTCAGTAAAATATATTTTATACTTTGTTTATTTCAGATTTAAACTTCAATTCTTTTAAATTGTACTCAAATTCCTGGTCAAGTTTCATTTGAACTGAAGTGAACTTCAAAGGAACACCTTTTATACTTTGTTTTTTCTTGGTTTGCACTTCAATTCTTTCAGATTGTACTCAAATTGTCATTGAAAATGAAGTGAACTTCAATGAAACACATTTTATACTTTGCTTGTTCTGGATTTGTACTTCATTTTCTTCGAATTGTACTCAAATTCCCAGCCTATTTTCAGTTAAAATGAAGTAAACTTCAAATAAACACATCTTATACTTTATTTTTTCTGCGTTTGTACTTCATTTTACTCAAATTGGCTACCAGTTTCAATGGAACTGATGTGTATTTCAGTGAAATACATTTTATACTTTGTTTGTTAGGGATTCGCACTTCAATTCCTTTGAATTGTACTCAAATTCCATATTTAATTTTAGTTGAAGTGAAGTGAACTTGAAAAAAATAAATTTTTTACTTTCTTTTTTCTTGGTTTGTACTTCAATTTCCTCAAATCATACTCTAATTGTCATAGTAATGAAAGTGTACTTCAATAAAACACATATTATACTTTGTTTGTTTTGAATTTGTACCTTATTTTCTTCGAATCGTACTCAAATTTCCTTCCCAGTTTTAATTGAATTGAGATAAACTTTGAAGAAACATAATATATATTTTATTTTTTCTTAGTTTGTATTTTACTTTACTCAAATTGGCTGCCAGTTTTAGTGGAACTAAAGTGTACTTCATCGAAATACATTTTATACTTTGCTTGTTTTCAATTTGTACTTCAATTCCATTGAATTGTATTCAAATTCCCGGCATAATTTTAGTTGAAGTGAAGTGAACTTAAAAAAAATACTTTTTATACTTTGTTTTATCTTGGTTTGTGCTTCAATTCCCTTAAATTGCACTCAAATTATTATTAGAATAGAAGTGTACTTTAACAAAACATATTTTATACTTTTTTTGTTCTGAATTTGTACTTTATTTCCTTTGAATTGCACTCAAATTCTTTTCCCAGTTTCAATTGTATTGAAGTGAATTTCAAAAAAATACATCGTATACTTCATTCTTTCGTGGTTTGCACTTCATTTTACTCAAACTAGCTGCCTGTTTCAGTAGAAGTGAACTATACTTCAACAAAATACATTTTATACTTTTTTTGTTTCGAATTTGTACTTCAATTCTTTCGAATTGTACTCAAATTCCTAGCATAGTTTCAATTGAACTGAAGTGAACTTCAAAGGAACACATTGTACACTTTATTTTTTCTCAGTTTGTACTTCAATTCCCTCAAATCGTACTCAAATTGTTATTGAAATTGAAGTGTAATTCAATGAAACACATTTAATACTTCATTTTTTTCGAACTGTACTCAAATTTCCTTTCCAGTTTCAATTGAATTGAAGTGAACTTGAAAGAAACACATCTTATATTTTATTTTTTCTTGGTCTGTAGTTCATTTTACTCAAATCAACCGCCAGTTTCACAGGTATTGAAGTGTATTTCAACGAAATACATTTTATACTATGTTTGTTTCGGATTTGCACTTCAATTCTTTTGAATTGTACTTAAATTCCCTATTTTGTTTCAGCAAAATTGAAGTGAACGTCAAATAAACACATTTCATATTTTTTTTTCTTGGTTTGAACTTTAATTCCCTCAAATTGTACTCAAATTGTCATTGAAATCGAAGTGCGGTTCAATGAAACACATTTTAGATTTTGTTTGTTCAGGGCTTGTATTTCATTTCCTTCAAATTGTACTCAAATTCTCTTCCTAGTTTCAATTGAATTGAAGTGAACTTCAAAAAACACATCCTATACTTTATTTTTCCTTGGTTTATACTTCTTTTTACTCAAATTGGCTGCTAGTTTTAGTGGAACTGAAGCGTACTTCAACTAAATACATTTTTCACATTGTTGGCTTCTAATTTGTACTTCAATCCCTTCGAATGGCACTCAAATTCCCTACCTAATTTCAGTTGAATTAAATTGAATTTCAAAGAAACATATTTTATACTTTATTTTTTAAATTCCCTACCTAATTTCAGTTGAATTAAATTGAATTTCAAAGAAACATATTTTATACTTTATTTTTTCTCAATTTGTACTTCAATTCCCTCAAATCGTACGCAAATTAACATTAGAATCAAAGTGTACTTCAACGAAACACATTTTATACTTTATTTGTTTCAGGTTTGTTCTTCATTTCCTTCGAATTGTACTCAAATTCCCTTTCCCGTTTCAATTGAATTGAGGTGAACCTCAGAGAAATACATCTTATACTTTGTTTTTTCTTGGATTGTACTTCATTTTACTAAAATTGGTTGCCAGGTTCCATGGAATTGAAATGTACTTTAATGAAATACATTTTATACTTTGTTTGTTTCAAATTTGTGCTTCAATTTCTTCAAATTGTACTCAAATTCCATGCTTAGTTTCAGTTGGATTGAAGTGAACTTAAAAAAATGCATTTTATACTTTTTTTTTCTTGGTTTGTACTTAATTCCCTCAAATCATACTCAAATTGTCATTGGAATCGAAGTGTACTTCAACGAAATATATTTTATACTTTGCTTATTCCAGATTTGTACTTCATTTCCTCCGAATTGTACTGAAATTCCCAGCCTAGTTTCCATTTAAATGTAGTGAACTTCAAATAAACACATCTTATACTTTATTTTTTCTTGGTTTGTACTTTATTTGACTCAAATTAGCTACCAGTTTCAGTGAAACTAATGTATATTTCAACGAAATACATTTTATACCTTATTTCTTAAGAATTTGTACTTTAAGTCCTTCGAATTATTCTCAAATTCAATGCCTATTTCAATTGAATTGACGTGAATTTCAAAGAAACAAATATTTTACTTTCTTTTTTCTTGGTTTGTACTCTAATTACACTCAACTTTCCTACCTAATTTCAGTTGAATTGAAGTGAATTTTAAAGAAACACATTTTATACTTTGTTTTTTCCTGGTTTGTACTTCAATTCCCTCAAATCATACACAAATTGATATTGAAATTGAAGTGTACTTCAACGAAATGCATTTTATGCTTTGTTTGTTTCAGAATTGTGCTTTGATTCCTTCGAATTGCACTCAAATTTCCTACCTAATTATAGTTGAATTGAAGTTAATTTCAAAGAAACACATTTTATACTTTGTTTTTTCTTAGTTTGTATTTCAATTCCCTCAAATCCTATGCAAAGTGACATTGAAATTGAAGTGTACATCAACAAAACACAATTTATACTTTTTGTGTTCTAGGTTTGTTCTTCATTTCCTTCAAATTGTGCTCAAATTCACTTCCCAGATTCAGTTGAATTGAGATGAACTTCAAAGAAACATATCTTATACTTTGTTTTTTCTTGGTTTGTACTTCATTTTACTCAAATTGGCTGCCAAGTTTAGTGCAACTGAACTATAGTTCAATGAAATACATTTTATACTTTGCTTATTTTGGATGTATACTTCATTTTCTCTGAATTGTGCTCAAATTCCCAACCAAGGTTCAGTAGAACTGATGTGTATTTCAACGAAATACATTTTATACTTTGTGTGTTATAAATTTGAACTTTAATTCCTTCGAATTGTACTCAAATTATCTGTCTAGTTTCAATTGAATTGAAGTAAATTTCAAAGAAACAAATTTTTTACTCTTTTTTTTCCCCAGTTTGTACAATAATTCCCTCAAATCGTTCTCAAATTGTCATTGGAATCAAAGTGTACTTCAACAAAACACATTTTAAACTTTTTTTGTTTCGACTTTCTATTTCATTTCCTTCGAATTATACTCAAATTCCTTTTCTAGTTTCAGTTGAAGTGAAGTAAACTTCAAAAAACAAATCTTATACTTTGTTTTTCCTTGTTTTGTACTTCATTTTACACAAATTGGCTACCAGTTTCAATTGAACTGAAGTGTACTTCAACAAAATACATTTTATACTTTATTTGCTTCAAATTTGTACTTTAATTCCTTCGAATTGCACTCAAATTTCCTTCCTAATTTCTGTTGAATTGAAATGAATTTCAAAGAAACACAATTTATACTTTGTTTTTTCTTGATTTGTACTTCAATTCCCTCAAATCGTACGCAAATTGACATTGAAATCAAAGTGTACTTCAACAAAATACATTTTACACTTTATTTCTTCTAGGTTTATTCTTCATTTTCTTCGAATTGTACTCCAATTTCCTTCCCAATTTCAATTAAATTGATATAAACTTCAAAGAAACACATCTTATGCTTTGTTTTTTCTTGGTTTGCACTTCATTTCTCTCAAATTGGCAGCCACATTCAGTGGTACTAAAGTGTACTTCAACAAAATCCATTTATACCTTATTTGTTTCAGATTTGTGCTTCAATTCCTTTGAATTGTACTCAAATTCCCCGTTTGGTTTCAACTGAATTGAAATGAACTTTAAAGAAACACATTTTATACTTTCTTTTTTCTTGTTTTCTACTTCAATTCCCTTAAGTCATACTCAATTTGTGATTGGAATCGAAGTATACTTCAATGAAATACATTTTATACTTTGATTGTTCTAAATTTGTACTTTATTTCCTCTGAATTATACTTAAATTCCTAGCCTAGTTTTAATTGAAATGTAGTGAACTTCAAATAAACATAACTTATACTTGGTTTTTTCTTAGTTTGTACTTCATTTTACTCAAATTGGCTGCCGATTTCTGTGGAACTAATGTGTATTTTAACGAAATACATTTTATACTTTATTTCTTACGAATTTGTACTTCAATTCCTTCAAATTGTACTGAAATTCAATGCTTAGTATCAGTTGAAGTGAAGTGAACTTCAAAAAAATAAATATTTTACTTTCTTTTTTCTTGATTTGCACTTCAATTCCACTCAAATCGTACTCAAATTGTCAATAGAATAGAAGTGTACTTCAATGAAACACATTTTAAACTTTGTTTGTTCCGGGTTTGTACATCATTTTCATCGAATTATACTCAAATTCCCATCCTAGGTTTAATTGAATTGAAGTGAACTTCAAAAAACACATCTTATACCTTTTTTTTCCTGATTTGTACTTTATTTTACTCAAATTGGCTGCCAGTTTCAGTGGAACTGAAGTGTACTTCAATAAAATACACTTTATACATTGTTTGTTTCAATTTGTGCTTCAATTCCTTTGAATTGTACTCAAATTCGCTACCTAATTTCAATTGAAGTGGAGTGAACTTTAAAGAAACACATTTTACACTTTCGTTTTTCTTGATTTGTACTTCAATTCCCATAAATTGTACTCAAATTGTCATTGTAATCGAAGTGTACTTCAACAAAACACATTTTATACTTTTCTTGTTCCAAATTTGTACTTCATTTTCTCCGAATTGTACTCAAATTCCCAGTCTAGCTTCAATTGAAATGTAATGAACTTCAAATAAACACATGTTATACTTTGTTTTTCTTGGTTTGTACTTTATTTCACTCAAATTGGCTGCCAGTTTTAGAGGAACTGATGTGTATTTCAGCAAAATATATTTTATACTTTGTTTGTTATGAATTTGTTCTACAATTTTTTCGAATTGTACTCAAATTTCCTGTCTAGTTTCAGTTGAATTGAAATGAATTTCAAAAAAATAAATTTTTTACTTTCTTTTTTCCCGGTTTGTACTTCAATTCCCTCAAATCGTTCTCAAATTCTCAATGGATTCAAGGTGTACTTCAACGAAACAAATTTTAAACTTTGTTTCAGGTTTGTACTTCATTTCCTTCGAATTATACTCAAATTCCCTTTCTAGTTTCAATTGAATTGAAGTGAACTTCAAAAAACACATCTTATATTTTGTTTTTCCTTATTTTGTACTTCATTTTACTCAAATTGGCTACCAGTTTTAGTGGAACTGAAGTGTAGTTCAACGAAATACATTTTATACTTTGTTTACTTTGGATTTATACTACAATTCCTTCGAATTGCCCTAAAATTTCCTACCTAATTTTAGTTGAAGTGAAGTGAATTTCAAAGAGACACATTTTACACTTTGTTTTTTCTTGGTTTGTACTTCAATTTCCTCAAATTATGCACAAATTGACAATTGAATCGAAGTGTACTTCAATAAAACATATTTTATACTTTATTTGTTTTGGATTTGTTCTTCATTTCATTTGAATTGTACTTAAATTCCCTTCCCAGTTTCAATTGAATTGAGATGAACTTCAAAGAAACACATCTTAAACTTTGTTTTTTCTTGGTTTGTACTTCACTTTTCTAAAATTGGTTGGCAAGTTTAACAGAACTGAAGTGTACTTCAATGAAATACATTTTATATTTTGTTTATTTTAGATTTGTGCTTCAATTCCTTTGAATTGTACTCGAATTCAATTCCTAGTTTCAGTTGAATTGAAATGAACTTCAAAGAAGCACATTTTATACTTTTTTTTCTTGGTTTGTACTTCAATCCCCTCAAATCGCAATCAAATTGTCATTGAAATTGAAGTGTACTTCAATAAAACACATTTTATACTTTGCTTGTTCCATATTTGTACTTCATTTTCATCGAATTGTACTCAAATTCCCAACCTAATTTCAATTGAAATGTAGTGAACTTCAAATAAACACAACTGATGCTTTGTTTTTTCTTGGTTTGTACTTCATTTTACTCAAATTGCCTACCAGTTTCCATGGAACTGATGTACATTTCAATGAAAAATATTTTATACTTTGTTTGTTAAGGATTTATACTTCAATTCCTTTAAATTGTACTCAAATTTCCTTCATAGTTTCAGTTGAATTGAAGTGAATTTCAAAGAAACACATTTTGCACTTTGTTTTTTCTTGGTTTGAACTTCAATTCCCTTAAATCGTATGCAAATTGTCATTCGAATTGAAGTGTACTTTACCGAAACACATTTTATACTTTATTTGTTCTGGGTTTGTACTTTATTTCTTCGAATTGTATTCAAATTTTCTTTTCAGTTTCAATTGAATTGAGATGAACTTCAAAGAAATACATTTTATACTTTGTTTTTTCTTGGTTTGAACTTCAATTCCCTCAAATTGTACACAAATTGTCATTCGAATCGAAGTGTACTTTAACGAAACACATTTTATACTTTATTTGTTCTGGATTTGTACTTTATTTCTTCAAATTATATTCAAATTTTCTTTCCAGTTTCTGTTAAATTGAGATGAACTTCAAAGTAACACATTTTATACTTTCTTTTTCCTGAGTTTGTACTTCAATTCCCTCAAATCGTACTCAAATTGTCATTGAAATCGAAGTATTTTTCAATGAAACACATTTTATACTTTATTTGTTTCGAATTTGTATTTCATTTCCTCCGAATTGTACTCAAATTCCCAACCTAGTTTCAATTGAAATGAATTGAACTTCAGATAAACACTTATTATACTTTGTTTTTTCTTGGTTTGTACTTTATTTTACACAAATTGGCTGCTAGTTTCAGGGGAATTGTTGTATATTTCAATGAAATACATTTTGTACTTTGTTTGTTTTAGATTTGAACTTCAATTCCTTCGAATTGTACTCAAATTCCCAGCCAAGTTTCATTTGAACTGAAATTAACTTCAAAGGAACACCTTTTATACTTTACTTTTTATTGGTTTGCACTTTAATTCTCTCAAATCATACTCAAATTGTCATTGGAAATGAAGTGTACTTCAATGAACACATTTTATACTTTGCTTGTTCTGGATTTGTACTTTATTTCCTCCTACTTGTACTCAAATTTCCAGCCTAGTTTCAGTTGAGATGAAGTGAACTTTAAATAAACACATCTTATACTTTGTTTTTTCTTAGTTTGTACTTTATTTTACTCAAATTAGCTGCCAGTTTCAGTGGAACTGATGTGTATTTCAATAAAATACATTTTATACTTTGTTTGTTATGAATTTGTACTTCAATTCCTTCAAATTATACTTAAATTCCTTGCCTAGTTTCTGTTAAATTGAACTGAACTTGAAAAAAAACAAATTTTTAACTTTTTTTTCTTGGTTTGTAATTCGATTCCCTCAAATCATAGTCTAATTGTCATTGTAATCAAAGTGTACTTCAACGAAACATATTTTATACTTTGTTTGTTATGAATTTGTACCTCATTTTCTTTGAATTATACTCAAATTTCATTCTTAGTTTTAATTGAATTGAGATGAACTTCGAAGAAACACATCATATATTTTCTTTTTTCTTCGTTTGTACTTTATTTTACTCAAATTGTCTGCCAGTTTCAATAGAACTAAAGTATACTTCAATGAAATACATTTTATACTTTGCTTGTTTTGAATTTGTACTTCAATTCCATCGAATTGTACTCAAATTCCCAACCTAATTTCAATTGAATTGAAGTAAACTACAAAATAACACTTTTTATACTTTGTTTTATCTTGGTTTGTACTTCAATTCCCTTAAATCGTACTCAAATTGTCATTAGAATAGAAGTGTACTTCAATGAAACACATTTTATACTTTGTTTGTTATGGATTTGAACTTTATGTCCTTTGAATTGCAATCAAATTCATTTCCCAGTTTCATTTAAGTTGAAGTGAATTTCAAAAAAACACATCGTATACTTTATTTTTTCGTGGTTTGTATTTCATTTGCTCATATTGGCTACCTGTTTTAGTGGGAATGATTTGTACTTCAAAAAAATACATTTTATACTTTCTTTGTTTCAGAATTGTACTTCAATTCCTTCGAATTGTATTCAAATTGCCAGCATAGTTTCAGTTGAACTGAAATAAACTTCAAAGAAACACCTTTTACACTTTACTTTTTCTCGATTTGTACTTCAATTCCCTCAAATCATACTCAAATTGTTTTTGAAATTGGAAGTGTAATTCAATGAAATACATTTAATACTTTATTTGTTCCAAATTTGTACTTTATTTTCTTCAAATTGTACTCAAATTTCCTTCCCATTTTCAATTGAAGTGAAGTGAACTTCAAAGAAACACATCTTATACTTTGTTTTTTCTTGGTCTATAGTTCATTTTACTCAAATTATGTGCCAGTTTCAGTGGTACTAAAGTGTATTTCAAAGAAATACATTTTATACTATGTTTGTTTAAGACTTGTACTTCAATTCCTTTAAATTGTACTTAAATTCCCTACCTTGTTTCAGCAAAATTGAAGTGAACTTCAACGACACACATTTCATACTTTTTTTTTCTTGGTTTGAACTTTAATTCCCTCAAGTCGTACTCAAATTGTCATTGGAATTGAAGTACAATTCAACGAAACATATTTTAGACTTTGTTTGTTTCGGGTTTGTATTTCATTTCCTTTGAATTGTACTCAAATTCCCTTCCTAGTTTCAATTGAAGTGAAGTGAACCTCAAAAAACACATCTTATACTTTATTGTTTTCTTAGTTTGTACTTCTTTTTACTCAAATTGGCTACCAGGTTTAGTAGAACTAAAGTGTGCTTCAATGAAATATATTTTATACTTTATTTGTTTCACATTTGTACTTCAATTCCTTCGAATTGTACTCAAATTTCCATCTTAGTTTCAATTGAATTGAAGTAAATTTCAAAAAAATATATTTTATACTTTATTTTTTCTTGGTTTGTACTTCACTCAAATTGTCATTGGAATCGAAATGTACTTCAACGAAATATATTTTATACTTTGCTTGTTCTGGATTTATCCTTCATTTCCTCCGAATTGCACTGAAATTCCCAGCCTAGTTTCAATTGAAATATAGTGAACTTCAAATAAACACATCTTATACATTATTTTTTCTTGGTTTGTGCTTCATTCTACTTAAATTGGCTGCCAGTTTCCATGGAATTGATGTGTATTTCAACGAAATACATATTATACCTTGTTTTTTATGAATTTGTACTTTAATTCCTTCAAATTGTACTCAAATTCCATGCCAAGTTTCAGTTAAATTGAAGTAAACTTCAAAGAAACAAATTTTTTACTTTCTTTTTTCCTGGTTTGTAGTTCAATTCCCTTAAATCGTATTCAAATTGTCATTGGCATCAAAATGTACTTCAACAAAACATATTTTATACTTTGCTTGTTCTGGATTTATCCTTCATTTCCTCAGAATTGCACTCAAATTCCCAGCCTAGTTTCAATTGAATATAGTGAACTTCAAATAAACACATCTTATACATTATTTTTTCTTGGTTTATGCTTCATTCTACTCAAATTGGATGCCAGTTTCAGTGGAATTGATGTGTATTTTAACGAAATACATATTATACTTTGTTTGTTACAGATTTTTACTTCAATTTCTTCGAATTGTACTCAAATTCCATGCTAAGTTTTAGTTGAATTGAAGTAAACTTCAAAAAAATAAATTTTTTACTTTCTTTTTTCCTGGTTTGTACTTCAATTCGCTTAAATCGTACTCAAATTGTCATTGGAATCAAAGTGTACTTCAATGAAACAAATTTTAAACTTTGTTTGTTTCGAGTTTGTACTTTATTTCTGTTGAATTATACTTTAATTCCCTTTTCAAGTTCAATTGAATTGAAGTGAACTTCAAAAAACACATCTCATACATTTGTTTTCTTAGTTTGTACTTCATTTTACTAAAATTGGCTGCCAAATTCTGTAGAACTGAAGTGTGCTTCATTGAAATACATTTTATACTTTGTTTGTTTCACATTTATGCTTCAATTCCTTCACATTGTACTCAAATCGCATGCCTAGTTTCAATTGAAGTGAAGTGAACTTTAATGAAACACATTTTATACTTTCTTTTGTCTTGATTTGTACTTCAATTCCCTCAAATCATACACAAATTGTCAATGAAATCAAAGTATACTTCAATGAAATATATTTTATACTTTGCTTGTTCCGAATTTGTACTTCATTTCCTCCGATTATACTTAAATTCCCAGCCTAGTTTCAATTAAATTTTAGTTAGCTTTAAATAAACACATCTTATACTTTGTTTCTTCTTAGTTTGTACTTCATTTTACTTAAATTGGCTGCCAGTCTCAGTAGAACTTATGTGTATTTCAACAAAATATATTTTATACTTTATTTGTTACAGATTTGTACTTCAATTCCTTTAAATTGTACTTAAATTCCCAGTCTAGTTTCAATTTAATTGAAGTGCACTTCAAACAAACAAAATTTTTACTTTCTTTTTTCTTGGTTTGTACTTCAATTCCCTCAATTCATTGTCCAATTGTCATTGGAATCAAAGTGTACTTTAACGAATGACATTTTATACTTTGTTTGCTCCGAATTTGTACTTTATTTCTTTCAAATTGTATTCAAATTCACTCCCCAGTTTCAATTGAATTGAGATGAATTTTAAAGAAACACATCATATACTTTATTTTTTCTTGGTTTGTATTTCATTTTACTCAAATTAACTATCAGTTTCAGTGGAACTAAAATGTACTTCAATGAAATACATTTCATACTTTGCTTGTTTTGAATTTGTACTTCAATTCCTTCTGATTGTATTCAAATTCCTTGTCCAGTTTCAGTTGAATTGAAGTGAAGTTCAAAAAAACACTTTTTATACTTTGTTTGATCTTGGTTTATACTTCAATTCCCTCATATAGTATTCAAATTGCCATTA
>JACGDI010001136.1:1259597-1269978 GCA_014898725.1 Jacaranda copaia | reverse complement strand
TATTATTTACACATGTCATTTTTCAATTGGCCCAAAAATTAAGCCGTCTACAAAGAGATTTCTTCATATAGTTCAACAAGAAGGTCCTAAAGATCGATAACCCCCAGATTGATTCTCTCATTTACATCTTGTCTCAGGTCTAAGGTATAAAGATTGTGCCAACGCATTGATCAAAGAATGCCCCCACACCATAGAGGCACTTTTTGAACTTGCTAATTGATATACGAAGCAAGAAGACATAAATAGAATGACATATAGAGTGTCCAACCAGGACAAGGAAGGAAAAAGTAAGAAAAAGGATAAAGTGGACTTACCTTGACAAGGAAACTAGTACCCAATCAGATGTTTCCATAACTTTACTCCATTAAACGCCACCAAGAAAGAGATCCTCAAGGCTATTTAGCACGAGGGTAACATCAAGAAGCCCATAAAGGTCCCCAAAAAGCCTGACATAATGACATTGAGGAAGTTCTATCTATTCCACAAACAAAAGGTTCATAACATGGAAGACTACTTGCAACTGCACGATGAAATTAAATGGGTAATTCAACAAAGATTTTTAAAAAAGTTTATTGCTAATCACAAGTAGAAGCAAGTTGAGAAAATTGACATTTGATCGACCTCGAAGGAGAGACGTGTCCAAAAACTCCTCCTTGCAATGCAAACAATAGACCTTGACCTAAGAAAGAGAACTTATTACTTTGAGGAGCAATCGAAACATTGGTGGACTGCTAGGATGATTCGAGGTCATCGAAGAAAAAGGAGGAGTGACTTTTATAAGGGTTCAAAAAGCTAAGGAAGCCAGTTTTTCACATCTCTACCAATGTAATAAGGAAGTTATACTTCATCTATACAAACTTCTTTTCAATCATATCAAATAGTAAGAGGAAACAATATCACTTATTATTGATTAAAATGAGGATGTGCCAGGACATGTTGAGGACTTTGAATATCAACTTTTTCAATACCATGATTGGGTTTCCTATCAATTGATTAAGTAACAACTGAAACTTCCATCATTAATTTACAACATATCTAGTTTGCTTTTAGTAAACCTTGAGAAATTTTGCTTATTAATAGTTAGTATTTGTATCTATTTTAACATTAAAGCTTAAGCCTTTTGTGTTTAAATTATTCTCAAATATTTACTTGAACATATGTTGTGTACACTAAATCTAACGGCCAATATTATTTGTGAAAAAGCTGCTAAACAAAATTTGGATGCAGTAATCAATAAAACCTGATCTAACTTCTTTCCTGAACAAGTTAGAGTATAGCTCCTCCAATATGCAAATCATATCCCCTCAAACATGTGTACCATAACAAAAAATTCACCATAATTAGATTTCAAATAAAGAGATTGAGTTATTTATTATTATTAAGCTAGATTTTACCTATAGAGAGTAAGTTAATAATTTGCGATCGCCGATAGATAGATCAAAATGCACTTCAAATACTCTATTCCAATTCCCATGTCATCTCCTATTCCAATTGCAAGAATATACGCCAAGTATATTTAATTCTCAATAAATTATTTTTATAAGAAAATATTTAATACACTTAGCATATATTTATAAAATGAAATAAGAGATGAAATAAATTTAGGAGATGCCCTAGCCTTTTTAGTTTGTTTGTCCTTAACACTCATTGAAGGACTCTCCTGGTGATTGCCTCAAACTTCTACATTACCCACGCCAATATATTACTCCACCTATAACATATAGCATTTATGATTAGAATAAAACTAGTACATAATTAAAATAATTATAACATTATTAAAATTATTTTCAAGTATATGCACCATAGAAAAAATACTATCTTTAGGCATATCAAAGTTTTCTTCTAACAAAATTTTTCTAAGTGCTTGGTGGTGTCTGTAACTCATTTTTCATTTCAACTCATTTGTATATGCACTTTGGAACTATATGAGGGGACACCGAGGATATAGTTTGTACTCTCTATACTGTATGGTCTTTTCACATGCTAAACCTCCACTTCTTCTAGCCATTCTACAGTCAAAGAACTAATATTGTTAATAAAGAAAATGAGAATCATTTCAATATAGATGCATTATGGATTCTAAAACTAATGCATCACTATGACAAACTTATAAAAAATTACTATATAGTTGAATTTTTGGTACTAAAAAATGATATATATACACATAATAGTAATTGTTATTAATGCTTAATTTATTTAAATAAAAATATGAAATAATTAAAAAAATAATTTACACCTTCGAAATTGACTTATCCACAATATCTCTAAATTTTATTTCACAATCTACCTAATGTGGTGAGTATACTTGAAATAAAGTACATATTAACTAAAATTAAACACATGTAATTAACTAATAAGTTCTAAATCCTAAAAATTAAAACACAATCCTATAGCACTTCAAGTATGGAGGAAATTGGATTAGGCTTCTAATAAAAAATGCTTTCTGAAAATCTTAAAAAATTTGTGGTGAATTTAGTTATGATGGATGAACAATGGCAAAGGATGGGAATAATTATCAAACAGATTAAAGAAAATGAAAGTCTGATTGAGGAATAAAAAGTGAGAAAATTCATGTAACGATTGAATCATAAAATGAAGCTACCCTTGTGAATTTATGTCCAAACTACACTTCTTAATTTCATTGCACTTTGAATTTATTGAGACTAGGTATCGGCTAGGAAAAGTAATATAGTAAGTACTCAAAGTTAATTGGATAGTGAAAACGTAGCCATAGAGTCGGGGAATAATAAATAAACATTGCTAACTAGAGCATTTATTAATTGAACTCATGACTATAACGTTGTACCAAGTTAATAATCACAATTATCTGCCCCTCATTGTTATTAGTAATCAGTCAAAGAAATTCAACCGATTGTCTTTTGGGAAAAATTAGTTACTAGACTCATTTATTTGAAAGAGCTCATTAACTTTCTAATGTCTTTTCATAAATGTAAGCCAAAAGGCACAACAACGAAAACTTCAATAATGACAAGATAATAATTAAGTGTTAATATCAAAATTGTTAATTGATAATATATATTAAATCACAATAATTGTCCTTTTGCTACAATCATAATATTCATAAGTTAATTAATAGTAACAACATTAATTATCTTCTCATTGTTGCTAATGACAATGAATGACAAATAACCTATTGTTATTTAATTTTTTTGTTCTAATTAATTATTGATGTTGCATGTAATGTGTTTTGAGGTGCTTTTTGAAAATCATTGAATGATGGACTTTTGCTTTATAAATCCCCCTGCATACATATAGTGTTCGAGTGAAAAAATGAGTGCTTGGTGGCTTTTTTGATTGCAAAAGTTGATATATTTATATTAAATGAATCTTTGATGGGCTTGAACCCACTAGGCCTAGAACCCATCTTGTGTCGACTTAGTGGGAAATTCTGGTTAATTACGTTGGTCCTTTTGTTGGGATTTCTACTTATTTTCTTGTAAGTCCTTAATTGGGTATATCATTTAGCTCCCCTAATTTAAATTAAAAATTGCTTTATTCAAATTGAAAGTATATTTTGGCTGTTACTTTTAAGTTTATCTTGTCATGATAATCAACTCTATATTTTGTCTTGATTCATTTTGATTAATGGTTGGTTAGTTATTTAACTAACTAACTAATTGATTTTTAATAAGTTGAGGATTATTTTTATATTTTTATTATCATTTTCTTGAGGGGTGACTCTTTGCTAGCAACTTGCATTCTTCATGAGCCTAATTCACCTTTTGCATGAGACTTGGCCGCATTATTTCTTTCATTCTTTGGATGTTTTTCACTAACTACAATAGAATGAGTGGTTAGGTGATAGTAGGAAGGAGACTATTGTTTGGTGACAATTGGTAGGGAGCCTAATTGTGATGGAGCAAACAAGGGTGGTTGCCCAACGGGGTGCAAGGATTGGGCGACCACCTTGGGGTGGTAGCCCACTTGGTCAATGTAATAGGCTAGTGGAATAAAAAATTAACATTGAGTGTATTAAGAGCACCCCCCCTCTTAGTAGGTTTGGTTTAAGACCACTCCGAAGAATCCTATGGGCTTTTTCTGAACAAAACTCCTTATCAATGCAACACTCTCTATAGCCAAAATATTTTACCCTCTCATCATGCGAAGACAACAGGAGTTTAAGCAAAATAGGATAGCCCAATATATTTTAGCTGAGGATAATATGATTACTCACTTAAGTCTTCATGAAATGTCAGGTTAGTGTAGTGTATGTTGTAAGCGGCTTCACTTATCCCCATAAAGTCCACCCATCAGACCTTGATAAACCACCCATGAACAAATGTAAGTAGGAGAGGAAAAAATAATAGACCTACCATAATTGATTTTGCATCGAATGAGTTAAGAATAAATATTCAAGGTGGTGTTAGTAATTTTAGTGAAGTGGGAACTTTGGTGAGGGTTGAGGTCACATTATGTGTACAGATAGGCAAATGAGGCAAAGAAGGCCCAAGTTATGAGCAGATGATGATGGAGGAGATGGAAACAATGGATTTTAACTAATAAAAGTTGGGGCTTATGAGTATGAGTGTTGACATAGAGACGAGGGTTTAGAGGTAGATAGAGGTGGTGGAATATAAAACGTTTTATTGGAGATCAACCTCTTTCTCTATATTTTTGGTCATTTCTCTCCTTTTTGTCGACCTCGAAGGATCCAAACTTAAGCTTATTCATCTCTTCCTAGGTCATGTACCTCTCCGCCAGGTTGAGTAGTTTCTCCATTAACCTCGAGTGCTCACGCACTAATGCATTAGTGCATTCTATATGTCTGAGTCCCAAGAATAGTACATCGATCAGGAATTCAATCCTAGGGCTATTTATTTTGAGAACCTCTATGTTGAACCTCATGAAAAAGTCACAGAGGGACTCCCCCTCATTCTGCTTGAGGTATGGAGGTAGGTGTGGGGGAGTTTCGCATTTCTCTGGCTAGTGAACTAGTGTAAAAACTTGTAACAAAGCTGATAATAGGAGTATATTGACGAGGGCTCCAGCTTCACAAACCAATCAAGCGCAGAGCCCTGAAAAGTGGTCATCAGCATCTTGGCATGGATATACTCATTATGCCTATGCAGCCGTATCATATGCTTAAATTGCATCAAGTGCTCATTAGGATCTATTGAGCTGTCGTATCTCGGTAGTCCAATCAGGACTTTAGCATCGATAGTAATGCACTCGTCGATAATCTCGTAGATGAATGGGGAACCTCTCTCTTGACTAGACCTCTGAGTGCTCTCTAGATTGAGTGCTCTCTCAGTATTTCTCCTCGAGATCACATTGAGGTGTTTGTTTAATTATTGAACTTGATGGGAAACTTCTTCCTATTTTTCTTGATTAGCTTGGGTGGAATTTTGATTAAAAAAAGGCATCACACGCTCAGCCCTATTGCACTATGGGGCTTGAATGGGTTAGGCTGCAAGGTCTGTAGATTTTTCCATTTCCTCGTGGTGGTCACGTTTGGAATGTTCGATCCTATCACGTTGTGGGGCTCAATTAGGTTGAATATGATGATCAATGGAGTCAGCAATTTCTTCCTTTAGCTCTGATCGCCCTCTCTCTCCTTGGGGGCATCTAGGACTAGCTTTATGCCTAATTGGTGGCTGCTTGGACTCTTGGTGACCATGGCTGTCCCTGGGGGACATTTCTTTCGATGGAGGTGGTTGCGGGGTGGCATTGCCAACTGGGGTTGGCATGGTGGTGTGCCTATTTAATATGGTGGAAAGTTGGGTAGAAATTTGATCAGAGATTTGCTCGCTTATTAACTGCATTAACTGGAGCATAGTCAATGTCACAACTTGCTCCTAGGGGGCGCTGGGGCTTAGAGCATGTAAACGTTACTAGGGCGGAGGAGGAGATGGAGATGCGAACCTCTTGTTCTTCTCCCTTTCAGATGTGGCTTTACGTGTGTTCACCATTTGTTTTCATTGCAATCTCAAGGTTTTTCATAGACGGCGCCAAAATGATGAGGTTGAAAGTTGTTTATAGTAAAAAGGGTGATGTTTGGGCTAATTCGATCAGGGAGGTCAAATATCTAACAATGATATTTCTTAAGGTCTGAGATCTACAACAATAGCAAACGTTAAACTAGTTGAGGTGTTCTCGACGAAGGCATTCCGATGCTTGAGTTAGCTTTGGTCGAAAGAAAATAATCGAACAGAAGATTATGAGCTTATAATGTATTTGGCATTACCTAGAGTGTGGCTGGCAATGAGGTATTTATAGTCTTCTCTTGGTGTGTAATATGTCAAAGGTGTCCCCATTAGGTGTAGAGGGCTTTTGCTCTTGCCTAGGGGTTATTGGTCATTTATGATCCTGGTACTATTCTAGGTGGCATCATTTTTTACTTTTCAGGATGAACAGTACCTTGGGTAAGCGCCTTCCTGCTGGTGGCAAAGTTGCTTGTCATGGCATTAAATATGATAAAGATATGAGTTAACGTTGGAGTGAGCACTCTGGTTGACAACCATCGAATAGATAAAGAGGTCGATCAGAGGAATGGTTGCACAGATGAAGCAGTTTGTCGCCTCTCGTTAAGTGTGGTCGAGTGCTATCCGCTTGACTAGACAACTATGGTTGAATGATTTCGACCCAGCTGGCTCCAAGAGCGACGTTGGGCCGTACATGTTAAGTGGGCTTGAAGACCCTATCTGAGGTTGAAAACTTGTTGGGTTGCGCTTATTGGGCTATCTTATATCAACTATAATTTTACATCCCTTATTTTTTAACTTTTCTATCACAAAAAGTTCGTAACATAAATTCTACAATCTTTTTATAAAATAATTTGATAAGATTGCACGTTCAAAATAAATTTACATTAAAAATTATTGTACTATGCTTTGTTTTTACATTTTAAAATTCCAAAAAAAAAAAAAACCTACTACTACTAAAAATAAGTTTACTCATTTAATGGAACGTGCACCGCACCGTGCCTTGCTTAATTATAATTGTTCAAGTGACAAATATTTATAAGTTCATGAAAATATTTATAAGTGGCTTTTACGACCTTATCAAGAAAAATTTATATGAGTTTGTGTACCTTATCAAATAATAATGTTGTTATGTATACGTAAGTATAATTTGATGTTACAACATCTCATTTTTCAATATTCAAATGAAAAATTATGATATTTTATTTTAATAGACGTCTCATTTTTTATTTCACTTTATGATATCTATATCATTTATATTAAATATTTTTTCAAAATATATTTAATTATGGATTATATAAACTACAAAAATATATATTTTTTTCAAAATGAAATATTATAAATTGGATTAAAAATTTGAAATGCCAAATGAATATCATTTAATGAGTAAGAAAGCATCACAAACTCACTTTTATGCACAGGGTATTCAATATAGAACGATAAAAAAATGAAAATTGATATGATAAATTAAGATTCTAAGGACAAAAATAATAAAATCAAATATGAGACCAAATTAGCTAAATGAAAAGGGCACCAAAAGAGCTCACTAGCTAAACTCACTCAATATAAGCTTCCCAATTCAAGTTTGAAGCCCATTAAAAACTTAATTGGTATAAAAACCACATTTCAAAGTCAAAAAAGAAAAAAAAAATCTAAATAATTATTTTTACAACTTGAACTCTAATTCTATACAAGTACATTATCAGAGCAGAAAACCCAATATTATATTAATTTTCAAAAAAAATTCGACTCTATTTTCATGTAGCATCAAAATCCATTATCAACATGATGTAATTTTCAACATTGAAATGAAAATATATTTAATTATCAAAAAAAAAAAAGGAAACATCTTTTAGAAATTTTTCTTCGGTCATACATAGATATATGCATGTGGGCACACACTTTCTCTTTCTGGGAATTGAATTGGACTTACATGTGTTAATGGTATTAGAAGTCTGAGCTAGTTGCCCTCCACTTCTGAGGAAATGAGAAGAAACATAGCTAAGGAAAGGCCAACACAAACAATTGCTAATTTTGAACTCATTTTTCTCAAAGACTTTCAACTTAGGGTTGTTTGGGTAAGCTTATAAATTCCTTTATAAGATGTTTAAGATCTTATTAAATGATAAAAAGTTCTTAGTAAATTTTTTAAGAAATGACTTATAAAATTCTAAAATAAGATGTTAGAATCTTATAAATTCTTTTGAAAAAAGAAAAGAGACCCTAACTTATTTTAAAGATTTTAACAAACTCCTTCATTTTTAACCATTTTAATTACAAAATTATCATTACTAATATTTTAAAAATTCTAAGATTTTATTTTATCCAAATATTGTAATGACTTATTTTAAAAATAAGATATAATATTTTATAAGTTCTAAAAATATTTTATAAGTCGTTTACCCACTTACTTAATAGAGCTGAAATCTATTAATTTTGTGCTTGGATAAAAAGGCCCTATAATTATCCCTATCCTTGTGACTGAATTTATGAAAAGCTGAAGAGAAGAAAAAGAAATAAGGGTGTCAAAATTAAACCCAACCTAATGACCTGTTCATAACCCACCTAAAAAATATCATGTTTGAGTTTGATGCTCTTGGGTTTGGGTCGGACCCAAAACTAACTCAAGAAAAAAGAATAAAGTTGGGTTGGTTTTAGGTCAATTTGCTAAACCTGAAAACAATAAGCGAGTGATCCAATAATCCAAAAAACTTGACCCAACCTACTTGAATCTAATCCAACCCGAAAATAATCAACTAATTAAAAATAAAATCTAAGTTTAAAAAGTTTATATCCAAAATTTCAAACATCTTAAAATCTTCAATACACATCAAAAGAAGATTTCTTTGTGGAGTTTTGGGCTATGAATTAATGGAGGAAACTAGCTATTCATGCAAAGAAGATTTTGGATTTAATGGTTGTCATCAAAATTGTCTTTGGACTTTAATTTTTACTATTTAGTAGTTAATTCTATGTGCATTGATAGTTGTCATCAAAATTGTTTATTGAACAATGATTTATTACTTTTTTGTATTTGCAGTAATTATGGACATGACAAATTTTAAAATTATTATATTTCTTACTTTCTTAGATCTTCAGGATTATGTAGAATTATACATTTTATTATTAGTTCAAACTTCTACTCAATTATAACATTAGAATTTATAAATATGAAAAATAAAATATATAGATCAGGTTGGGTTTGGTCAGGTTTACTAGATTGTTGGGTGACCTGATATTGCTAACTCGAATTGACACCGTTAAAGAAATGTGGAAGAGCAGAAGTGCCCAATTTATATGAAGATTTTGCAGCAATTCCTTACCCAATCAGTGCAATTGCAGAAGCCCTCATCTTCTTAATTCAGAGATTTTGTGAAGAGAATTCTATAGCACAATAAAGTTAAACAAGTGTTTGCTGTTAAGATATCAGCTGGAGACACGGCATGTTTCTGCTATTTGTGGTGCAAACTAATTCAGCAATATTAAATTGATAACTAGTGCTTATTACGACCTCAATTGATTAAAGAGAAAAAGAAAAAATGTAATTGAAGATCACTCAGATATAATTTTTTTTTGGTGTGATATTAAATTATCTAGTCATTATTAGGTTAATTGCAATTTACATCCTGTAATATGCTAAATAGGCATAATATTCCCTGTCAAAAATAAAATATACAAAAAAGTTTCTTACGTGTTCGAAAATTGTATTCACTACTCCCCTCTTCTTGGTTGATGCCTATTGAGTATTAAAAAGATAAAATTGCCCTTAAGTAAAATTAGAATTTAAATAACTTTTTTATTTATCTTGTCCGCAACTTTTATTATTTCTCTTTCTAATTATTCTTTTGTCCATTCCAAAGTAAATAATATTTAATATTTATAAAAAGATATACAATACATTTTTATTTATACATATATATTTATGTATAAGTATATACATATATATTTTTATTTATACTTATATAATATATGTATACATACATAAATTTATCTATAAATATATACATATATATATTATTTAGTTTAAATAATACATACCACACACACATATATACATATATGAATTCCTTTAGTTCATTTCAAATTAAATAATATTTTTTATTTATAAAAATACATAATATATTTTTTTAGTTATACTTATATAGTTATATAATATAACGTATATAATATATCCCCTCTCAACACCCATCCCCAAACCCCCAACCCCACCTTACCCAAATTCCAGTAGGCTACCATGACAGTCGTGCATAGTGGCTAGAGTCAGATTAGGCTACTGGCCACATGGCCAATGTGGCCATGGCACTCATGTTGATGACAACCATCTTTTTTTATAGTGGTGGCAGAAATAACCGTTGACACTGCTTTTTTTGGGCAAGTTGTTGGACTACCAGTAGCTAGATTAGCAACCATGTTGATGGCGGAGAAGGCCGTCATTCCGC
>JACGDI010001136.1:1238306-1256477 GCA_014898725.1 Jacaranda copaia | reverse complement strand
CTAGATAAGTAAGAAATCAGATTAGAGCAATATGTTTTGTTACTAAAATATCATCAATGTGGCAAGATCCCCTGGTTAGTCAAAATTTATTAGCATGAGTCATAAATGTGCATTAGACCGCTACTGAGTGAAATGAATACAGGAAAACCTTCTGCTGTTAGACTTGATTAGGGAGGTTTAATGTTGGTAAAAATTGAAAGCCAATATGGACCCAATCTTATTTTTAAATTGCTAAAAGTTTTTGCATGATTTAGTGCTCATCCACTTTTATGGTCTGGTTAGGAGTGTTATTTAAACAACTCCACCACTTACTTTTTGTTCCTTTAATTTGTTGACTGTTAACCCAAGATAGGTAGTGTAACAGTGTTGGTTCTGTTGAGGAATTTCAAACGAAGTTGTTGAAAAGGAAGGAGGCAGTGGCTAAGCATGGAAAGGCAAGGGCATATGTTTTTATAGCGAGAAGATGCAAGAAGATTTTGTATGAAGAGAAGAAGAGGGTAAGAAAATATTTGAACAAGTTATGGAGGAGGCCCGAAAGCATGAAGAAGAGGGAGAGGTGGGGCTATGAGATATGGTTCATAAATTATTTTAAGGAATGGGATACACAAACCATCAATATACCGGTGGATTAGGATCTTCAGGATTTTGGTAGGAAACATTGATGCTTTTATTTTTACTAATTGGATAATTAAGTAACTTCGATGATTAATCATTTGACTAATTTCTTGGATTGTCAGATTAATTAGTTATTTTATATTACGGTGAATGGTCAAAATAACTTGTTTTGGTGAGTTGTATTTCATTTTTAATGAGCATATTATTGTGTAGATGATTGGATGATTAGTTTGGAGTTTGATACTTTTTAGTGGTATAGAAAATTCATTTGAAGTAGATATTGATTTGGATTTACATAAAAAAATAAATGGATTATAGATTAATCTAAAGCTAATTAGAGATAGATTTAAGGATAAATTTATAGGCAAAAATATTGAGAATTAGAGACAGAAAAAAAGATGGAAAAAGATATATAAAAGTAGAGATGGAATCGGAGATGGATTTTGGTAAAACAAATATTAGCTATTAGAGACAGAATTAAAGATAGAATGGCTACAAAAATAGAGATGAATTTTGTTAAAGAAAATTAGATATTAGACATGGATTTAGAGATTACATTTATCTGTCTTTAAATTTAGAGACGAAAATCATTCCGTCTTCTAAATCTAAGACTGGGCTTTCATCCACAAGTTTAGAAACTAAAAAATCCATCTCTATTTTATTTCAAAGACGGAAATCAAGGCTTCAAAGATGGAATTATCCATCTCTGAAGCTTTGTTTTCTTGTAGTGGTTTGGTTTCATTTTTAAATTTCATTTTCACATTTTTTATTATTTAAAAATTAAACATATTATTTTTTATATATTTTCATTCAACATCTTTTTCATTTTCATTCTCAAAACACATTTCCTAATAATTTATATATCTTCTTCTAAAAACCTGTATATCTTCATTATCTTCCTCATTATTAGTATCTCTCTCCACATACAATCTACTAAATCCAACATAATCATTATTTTTTCAATAATTTATCCAAATACAAACTCATTTTCAACTCATTTTCACTAACTATTTTTTCAAAATTTCAAAATAATAGAAATAAAAAATAAAAAATGAAAATGCAACCAAACTGGCAGAACTTTTTGAAACAAAAAGTCAATGGTGTCGATTCTTTAATTAAAATATTTCAATCAGCTTTTTATACATAATTTATTTTTTAGGAGTAGTTTGCGGGCAAATTGTTATGGACCCCAATGACAGTCAAAATTGACACAAAACCTCCCTATAAAAAAAAATAAAATACAAAAAGCCTTAAGTTTCTAAAAATCATGTAACTAACCCTCTTTATAATGTTGATGTGGCACATGATCGCTCCTTTGAGTCTAAACTTGTATTTTTACCTCTAAAAGGATGATTATTCCCCTATTTAATCAGATGTTGGATCTTTTTCTAAAAAATCAATGGTCCAAATTAAATCATATTATATATTTTAAAAAATATATAAAGTATAATATATTTACATATTTATATCTAACATATATGTATATTATTAATATAACTACCCTAGCCTCCAGCTCCACCCCAACAAGCTGTCAACGGCAGCTAACCACTATTGCTATAGTTGAAAAAAAAAACATAAATTGATGGTGGCCATCAACACAAGGCTGCCATGCGGCTGGATTTGGCTAGATCCAGCCACTATGCCCATTTTGTTTGGGGGAGAAAAGGTGGGTAGAGATTTATATTTATATATATTATTACATAATTATGCATATATGACACAACTGTCGTAGTTGCCATGGTGGCCATGGCAGCCCATTTTGTGTGTGTTTGGGGAGGGGGGAGGGGGGAGGGGGGAGGTGGGGGTGCATGGGTTGGTGGTGGGGAGATGAGGGTAAGGGTAATTGGGTAGGGATTTATTTTTATATATATTATTATACATACTATATATGTATATAAATATATATAATATTTAATTTGAAATGAATAATTAGAAAGAAAAGTTATATTATTAAATAATTATATATAGATATATTTATTTATATTATCATATATGCTACGTATGTATAAATATATTATATTTTTTTTCATAAATATATGATATTTAATTTGAAATGAATAATTAGAAAGAAAAAAGATATAAATAAAAGTTATTTAAATTTTATAGATAAATTTATATATATGCATATGTATATATGCTATATATGTATTTAAATATAAGTAAAATATATGTTATATATTTTTGTGAAATTTAATTTAGAATGAATTAATAGGAAGAAAGATTAATTTAATTGATAAGATAAAAATAAAAGTGATTTAAATTTTGTAAATAAATTTATATATATGTATAAAATAAGAACATATGAAAAAAAATGAGAAATGAGAAAAATAATGATAAATTTACATATGTAAAAAATGATAAATATATGTTAAATCTTATTTAAATTTTATCGACATTTATATATATATATATTATATGTATATAAATATGAATAAAAATTATATTATATATTTTTATAGATATGAAATTTTATTGATAAATTTGTATATATGTATATTATATATATATATGTGAATATGTATAAAAAGAAAAAATAAGTATACATATATGAATAATTAGAAAGAAAAAAGAAAAAAGTAAAAATTATTTAAATTTTATAGATAAATTTATATATATAAATATGTGATTAGGTTGAAAGTCGTTTTTAGTGAATTATGTAGTGTTTGTGCTAATTCAACCAGAGAGTTCGAATTAACAACAATATGATCTTCTTAAGTTAAGATCTGTAACCAATAGCAAATGTTAGATTAGTTGAGGTGCCTTCAGCTAAGGCACTCTGACGCTTAAGTTAGTACTGATCGAGTGAGATAATTGAGCAGTAGAGTAGGAATGTATAGTGTATATGACATACTTGGAGGGTGGTTGGTAGTAGGGTATTTATAGTTTTTTTCAGGTAAATGATATATCTAAGATGCCTCTATCAAGTGTGAAGGGTTCTTGTCCTTGCCTGAGAGTTGTTGGTTATTTTCAATCCCGATATTATTTTAGGTGGCATCATCTCCTACTTTCCAGGGTGAATAGTACTCTGGAGATGCATCTCCCTAACAGAGTTGGTGGTAGAGGTGGTACAGGGGTGGCATGTGCTATTAATGTAGAGGCACGTTGTCTGTTAGAGCATTGAATGCAGCAAGGATATGATTTGACACTGAAGTGAGCACTTTGATTGATGGTGATCGATCAAACAAAGTGGTCGACTAGAGAGATGGCTAAATGGACCACGTGGCTTGAAGCCTCTAGTCAGTTAGGTTCGAGAACTATTTGCTCGACCCGACAATTCTGGTCGAGTGACCTAGCCCAATAAGCTAGGCTTGCTGGGCTATCCCATATTATGAGTCCTCCCCATTCGCGATCATAATTGAGCTTGTCAATAAGAAGGAGCATGGAGTAGACAACTAAATGACGGTTATACACATTCAACCAGGGTTTTTGAATTCTCGATCAGAATTTTTGAATACTTGATTATGGTTTTTTTCATTTAATGCGTCAATTGTGTTGTGGTGTCTGAAGCGCCAAGAGATGGTTGTGCAATTATTACTGCCGCTTGGGTTCTCGCATCCGAATGCCTATAAATAAGCGGGGTAGAAACATTCATTTTTCACTTTTACTGAATTTTGTTTGGTCGATTCTTGCATTTAGAGCCCTTAACCTTTTCTGCATTTTAGAGATTTCCAATAAAAAACTATAAGTTCTTCTCCAAGTTTCTATTTTCCTTCGTTTGCTTTTTAAAGATATCGAGTTCATTAGATAGTGAGGACAATAGGTCACAGAGTGTGCACTTCCATGGGGAGGTTGGGGATAAGAGCATATTTGAGAACATATTTGACAACTCGTCGAGCGATAGCTCTACCTCTAGTCGCTCGAGTGTTGAGAAGGCTGCTTCTAGGGGCAAGGCTAGCCCAAGTGAAGTATGAGCATTGTGTGGTCAATTATTTTCTCCTGACCATTATAGTGAGATAGTTTCCAAAATCACTCTTGTTGACTTAGTTCAAATTAGAAAAATGTACCATATTCTAGAGAAGCACGAACTCCTGGTGCCTGGGTCACAGAGTAGGATGCATCGACTTTTAAGGGGGGTGTATAATGGTGTTCAAGGAGAGTTTTAGATGTGACCTTAGATTCCCTCTAGCACTTACAATAGTCGACCTCCTGGGGGTCTCAAAGTTTGCATAACACAGCTCTTGCCAAACTGCTTTGCCACTGTATATAGTTTTGCTGTGCTAATGCATTTGTTTGGCCAACCAGCTTCTTTTGCCAATTTTTTAAACTTATTTTACCTGCCTATGTCTTGGAAGTCGAGTACCATGTAAGAGTCTGAATTTTATTACCTAACGGCATGTTCACGTCGAAAATTCCTAGTAACCCCCACCTTATCATATGGCCAAAAGTGGAAACAATATTATATGTATTCAAGGGCTTAGTGAGTTTAACATTCTGAGAGGGTGGTGGAGAGGGCATGTCGAGATGCTAGGGAACCAAACGCTGAGCTGGCCTAACACTTTTGTTCGAAACCTGGTTGAGTTTGGGCAAATTGTGGCCTCAATTCTGACTAAGGAAAGAAGTCTAATGTTAGCTAGCATGTTGCCGGTAAAGTTGAACTTGCTTGTAGTTGACCAACTAGATAGAAATCTTTATCGATTGTGATAACTGTGTAATTCATGTCTTTCTAATTGGTTCTAATTGCTATTTATTTTGTCGTATGTTGGCAGATCGAGAAGAGATCATGGCTTGTGGTCGACAAGAGGTATTGACCAGGGCTCAAAGAAATGATGTGTGTTGTTGGGCGACCGCTTGATGAGTGGCAGCTTCTGTAGTACCCCTGACCGCCACCCCAGCTATACCATTGATTGAACAAGCACCCCAAATCGCTCGATCAGTGGAGGATATTCGAGCCAGTTCCACTGGCCGAGGCAAGAGACAGATGGCCAAGCGGGGAGGCTCTATGCACAACCACTAGCTATGACCTGTTCAGCAAGCATAGCAATGGGGTCTTGTTTCAGATACCTAAGCTGCTATCACCCCAGTTCGTAATCGGCCCCATGGAGATGAAAAATGCAAGCTTGATCATTTCATTAGGGATGATAGGTGCTGTTGCACTCAAATGCATGGTGGCCAGGCTCTTTGCTATAGACTAATAGAAGTTCATGTGCCTGAGCCAGGTCGGTGCAATCAAGGCTCTAGCCTACCATTGCAATATGGTAACTATGAGGTCGATTATTTTCTCGTTGAATTCTACTTTCAAATAATTATATTGTTTAATGATAATTTTTATTTTTGGAGAGCCAGCTTGGGTACCATTTTTGTCGCTGGTCAGAGTTAGCTTTGACTAACCTTGATGAATTACGGGAGAGTGAGGAGTTAGAAACTATAAAGGATCAGCTCTAATCCTCCTAACTGTAGGTCAACTTGTCGACTAAGGAGGTGGCTGACCTCTGGGAATAGCTTAGTATGAAGGACCAACAGTTGGTCTAGGTTGTGGAAGAGATAAGCTGAATAGACTTTATGCTAAAGAAGGCTTACTTGGACTTACAAGTGAGCTACTTCTCTTATCGATTAGTTGGCCATGCAGCTGCACTCGAGGAGGCTCGAGCATTATTCTCTCAATAGCTCCAATTGATGTGGAGGGAGGTGCTGGAGCAGTTTATGCTCAGCTCGGCTTTTCTGGACACAAGCATGGTTCTCTTGATCGATGATGCCCGCGACACATTTGAGAAGGCAATGAAGAAACTCAAGCATCTAGGCTATGCTTTTTGGGCTAAGGACAAAGATAGAATAAGCTCAGTTCTGGACGAGAAGTTGCAGCTTTACCTAGAGTCTGAAGAGGCCACTGTCGATGAAGGTAGGGGGAAGGATATTGTGACAAATGCTCCCAATGAGCCTATGATTGAAGCTCAACAGAAGTAGGTTGAGGTCAAGAGTAGGCTAGCTGATCTGGTGAGGGAGTTTATCTTTGCTGAGGACTTTATTTTCCAACTCAGGGATGTGTAGGTTGACGTCGCCCAATTATGTGCTGTGCTCAACTGACTTTATGGGCAATGTGGCAGGATTTGCAACTAGCGCGAGCAGTTCTACCCCTTGTATAAGCAATGCCTGAGCCTAACCAGGAGGTGCAAAAAGGTGGCTGGGCAGGTCAATTTGAGGGTGCTGGGTCAAGCTAGAATTGAAATTCCAACTCTCTCTCCTTTTTTTATGAAGGTTATCCTTCTATTGTAAGGAGCATTTCACTTAATAAAATATTACTATAATTCTGCTCAATGTGTATCCAATCCATTTTATAGTTTCTTGTCAAATGCAACTGTCTAGTTGCAATTATGTGGTTGATAGCTAGATAACCATGTTAATTAACAAGAAAACCAACAACTTTATTGTTGATTTAGGTTACTATTGAGAGATACGCATAGTTTCATTGAAGTACATTCAATGATCTTTTTTTAACTTTATAGTTGAGGTTTATTACTTTTGGTCAAGTTCGAGATTTCTTAACTCTACAGCATTAAGCTGATCTGTTGGTTGACTACAGGGTTGATTGTATAGTTTGGGCTAAAAAGCCTTAAGTTGGCAACATATAGCTGCTTTTTGGTCGACTAAAGGTTAAACTGAAGCAAGGGCTTAGACCCTTGATCTAGCAACTTGAAGCTGCTTTTGGGTCAATTGTGAGGTTGAACCAAAACTTGGTTTGGTAAGGCAAAGCTGCCTTTGGGTCGACTACGAGGTTAACTCGAAATTTGATTTGGCAGTGCAAAGTTGCTTTTAGGTCAACTACGAGGTCAACTTGTAACTTAATTTGGTAGCGTGAAGTTATTTTTAGGTCAACTATAGGATCAACCTGAAACTTGATTTAGCACCACAAAGCTGCTTTTGGGTCGACTATGGGATCGACTTGTAACTTGATTTGGCAGCATGAAGCTGCTTTTAGATCAACCCCAAGGTCAACCTAAAACTTGATTTGGCTATGCAAAGGTGCTTTTAGGTCGACCTGAGGTCGATTTGAAACTTGGAGTTGTGCGGGTAGATGCTGCTATAACAATACAAGTAAATAATAGCAGTATTGCTAGAACTTTATTTATATTGCAAAATAAAAAAAATGATTACAATGCATACTTACACATAGAATTTCTTCAAGTTGATAGCATTCCATAAGCGAGGGAGCTTATCCCCATCGACATTAGCAAGTCGATAAGCATTATGCTTTTATACCTTCACAACTGTATAGGGTCCCTCCCATTTCGGGTAAAGTTTGCTAACATTCTTGGATACTTTTACCTTTTTGAGAATGAGGTCTTTGACCTTAAATTAGCATAACTTGACCCCTTTATTGTAGTTGTCTACCATTTTTGATCTGTAGTGCTGCATAGTATTGTATGCTTCTTGCTTTCACTCATCGATAATCTCGAGGTTGAGCATATTTTTTGATGTGTTTTTGAGAGAGTAGAAGTGAATTACTCAAGTTGTATGCTATATGGCTTGGAAAGGATGACTGTGTCGGATCCATAAACCAAGCTATAAGGGCTGTGATGTGTGGCTATGCGGGGAGTTGTCTTGTATGCCCATAACATTTCTGGGAGAACGTTTATCTAACTCAACCCAGCATCTTGGATTCTAATTTTTAGGTGGTCAAGGATTGCTCTATTTGTCACCTCTATCTGGCCATTCGATTGAGGGTTACCTATTGAGGTAAAATATTGGGTGATTCCTAAGTTCTCGCACCAACTTTAGGTATTTCTGCTCTGAAACTGGGTCCCATTGTTTGAAATGAGGATCTTAGGTAGACTAAAATGACAAATGATGTTTTTCTAAATGAAACTTTTGATGGCAGCATTAGTTATCTTTGGGACAGCTTCGGCCTTAATCCACTTGATGAAATACTCGACCGCCACAATTATAAACTTTCGTTGCCCACTTATTTTTGGCAATAACCCCAAAATGTCGATCCCCATTGGTCAAATGGCCAAGAAATTTAAACATTGACCATGGGCATAGTGGGTTGATATGGGAGGTTTGAATAAACTTGGCATGAAGGACATTTTTGAGTAAAATCAATAGAGTCTTTCAGTAGGGTCGGCCAAAAGTATCTATACCTGATAATTTTATGAGTAAGGGATCTTTCCCCTGAATGGTTCCTGTACATGCCTATATGGATATTCTATAAGACCTTACAGCCTAGTCAAGATCCAGGTACCTTAGGGGCGGTCCAGAGATTGATCTCTTATATAGCTAGCCATGGTTGTTGAGTGCAAACTTAGCAACTTGTCCTCGAATGCAGTGAGCTTTGCTTTTATCTTTGGGGATTGTGCCATGACTCAAGTAGAGTTTTATCAAATCTTGCCATGAAGGTGTTGTACTATCTCCTCGATGCTCCCTACCAAGTTCTGCTCAAGAGGGCCAATTGATAGCCTATCAATGACCAAAATAGTTATCGTCTTATCTCTTATACCTTTGGTCGAGCTAGTAAATTTAGATAGGGCTTATGCTTGCTTGTTCTAAAATTGAGGTACCTAACTGAGAGTGAATTTTTTGAATTATTGCTATAATTTTCTAACCTCTTTCAGGTACCGGCTCATTGTTGAATCTTTGGCCTTAAAATTCCCTTGACCTATTTTACTATCAATTGGGAGTCCATGATTGTAGCCAGGTGGTTGACTCCTTAGTCAAGTGCTATCCTCATTCTAGCGAGGAGGGCCTTTTATTTTACCTCGTTATTAGTAACTATATAGTAGAGTTTGATCGTAAAATCATACTCTTCTACTGTCGAGGAACAAAGAGCCATTCTAACGCTCTCTTTTAATGTGGTGGATGATCCATTAACGTGCAAAGTCCAAGCAAGAGGAGTTTAGCTACTCTTTTTGGGAGATCAACCCGCTTGGTGATGAAGTTAACTAAGACCTACACTTTGATGGCTATTTTGGGTTGGAAGGTGATATCAAATTCTCCTAACTCAATGGCCCATCTCGTTAACCTCCCAAATGTGTTTGGCTTTGAGAGTACTTACTTCAACAGTTGATTGGTGAGTACCACCATGGTATGAGAATATGGATGCAACTTTCGAGTTGTGGTGGCTAATGCTAGGGCAAACTTCTCGATTTCTAATTAGTTATGTTTCGGTCCTTAGAGGGACTTACTGCAATGGTAAACTGATCGATGACTTCTATCTTTGGTTAAGACCAAGACCAAGCTGATTGGCACTTCCAAGATAGATAAGCACATGTATAGTACCTCTCTAAGTTCAGGTTTCGTGAGCATAGAGGGCGAGGATAAATACTGCTTCAATTTGACCAGAGCCCGATCACATTGTTTGTTCCACTAAAAATCTAATTTCTTGGAATTTTTGAGAATCTTGAAGAAATGTAGGCTTTTATCAGCTAAACGAGTGATGAATCTCCCTAAGGTGATAATCCTCCTGACCAGCCATTGTACATCTCTAATGTTCGAGGTTGAGTAATTTCCAATATGACCTGAATTTTCTGTAGATTGGCCTCAATACCCTATTGATTGACTATAAACCTAAGAATTTGCATTCTCAAATTGTGAATGTACATTTGTTTGGGTTTAGCTTCAGATAAAATGTTCTCAATATCGTAAAAGTGTGATTGAGGTCGAGTAAATGGTCCTTAGCTTTCTCTATTTTTACAATCATATCGTCAACATAAACCTCCATAGACTTGCCAATCTCAATCTTAAATATAAAGTTGACCAGTCTCTGGTAGGTTGTTCCAACGTTTTTGAGTCCAAAGGACATGAGCAAAAAGCAATAAATTCTATTGAGGACTACAAAAGAGGTTTTATCACGGTCTTCGTGGGCCATGAATATCTGATGATACCCTTGAAATGCATCCATCATACTTAAGAATTCGCAATCGGCCGTGGAATCTACTAATAAATCTATTCGAGGTAGGGGTAATGATCTTTAGGGCAAGCTTTATTCAAGTCAGTGAAATCGTTCCACATGCACCATTAACCCTCATTCTTGGGAACGAGTACAACATTGCAAAGCCAAGATGGATACTGAATTTCTACAATATAATCTACATCTAAGAGTTTCCTGACTTCTTCTTTGATGATTTAGGTTTTCTCGACATTAAAGGTTCTCTTTTTTTGCTTGATTGGCTTATATGAGAGGTCAACATTGAAGTGGTGCACGATCACATTAGGGTCAATTCCCTAGATGTTGGATGTCTTTCAGGCAACGACATTGATATTTCTTAGCAAAAAATTAACTATGAGACACTTTAAGTGGGGGCCCATATTCGTTCTAATCATGGTAGTTCTGTTGGGGTTCCCTGGCTCCAGCTTGACTCTTTTAAACTCCTCAATGAGCTCCACTCAAGTGTCTTCCAACTTTCTTTTCTTATTAGCTTAGCTTTCCTTGGGTACCGCTATAGGTGCATCCCCCGAGGTCTTCAATTATGATCAAGTCTTCTGCTCACTCAACTTAATTGAAATGTTGTAACATCATTAGATTTTCTTGATGTTACACAGAAGCTCACTTGTGCTGGTCGGGGTTAGGAATTTCATCTTCATGTGATAGGTCAACATAATGGCATGAAAATCAATGAGAGCTGGTTGACCAATTATAGTATTATAAGAAAATAGGGCATTGACCACCAGATAGTTTATCATCAATGTTCTTCTTCGGAGTGCCTCTCCAAATGATGTAGAGAGGTTGATGGAACCCTCTGGAATGATTTCTGACCCCCCGAACCTAACCAGAGGGATACACATAAGCTTAAATTTTAGTTGGACTAGGTATATCCTTTTTAGCAATGAGAGAAAGATGATGTTGGCCAAACTACCATTATCGATTAAAACCTTTCTAACTTTAAAGTTGGCAATCTCAATGGAGACTAACATAGGGCAATTAATTTTAAGGTCAATATTTTTCCCTTCGAGATGGGCCAGGCCATCGTTAATGAAGAAGATGGGCTTTGTGCTTATGGATAAATGGAACATTATTTCAATAGGGAAGGCTTTGATCGACTCTAGCCTCTTGTGCATCTCCCTCTTTACTGACTTTGAGTCCCCCTCAGTGGGACCTCTCACAATCATGCGAACCGTTCCTCGAATAGGAGAGCAATTATCTTGGGTAGGTTTCTTTTCTTTATCCTTCCCTCTCATGCTAATTGACCTTTCTCTACAGGGAGTCCACTCGATTTTGCCCCCTTCAACTTGTGTATCACTAGTTGTGCATTTTTTGAGTGGCTTTACCTGATAAGCCTCTTAATTTTATACTAGAGATTGAAGCATTCATTTGTATCATGCCCCTTTGTTTATGAAAGTGGCAATATTATTTTGATTTTTTCATTGATTCAGTCTCCATCAGCTTCCTCGATTTCTTAAGGAGGTTGTCATGTTGAATTATAAATAGGACCTCTCTCATTGGGATGTTAAGCGAAGTATAGTCATGGAAGCACTTTATTGGAGATCGACCTCCCTCACTCTATTTTTGGTTATCTTTCTCCTTATTTTATTTTTTGTTGACCACAGGGTTGTTAAACTTCGGCCTGTTTATCTCTTCCTAGATCATGTATCTCTGTGCCAGGTTGACCAATTCCTCTATCAACCATGGGCACTCTTGCACCAAAAGTATTGGTGCATTTTTTATGTCTGAGCCCCAAGAACAACACGTTAATTAGGAACTCAATCCTGGGGTTATCGATCTTTAGGACCTCCATGTTGAACCTTGAAAAAAAGTTATAGAGAGACTTTCCCTCGTTCTGTTTAATAGTGTGGAGATGGGTATGGGGGAGCTTTGTTTTTCACTGACTGGCAAACTGGTACAGGAATTTTTCACTAAGCTGGTCATAGGAGTATATCAACAAGGATTCCAACTTAACAAACCAATTGAGTGCTATACTTTGAAAAGTGGTCACCAACATCTTTGTGTGGATATATTTGTTATGCTCGTGCAGTTGCATCATATGTTCGAACTGCATCAGGTGTTCATTGGGATCGATTGAGCCATCGTACCATGAGAGTCTGGTAGGGGTCTTGGCATCGATGGCAATGTATTTATCAATAATCTCCTAAATAAACAGCGAGCCTCTCTCTCAATGAGACCTTTGGGGCCTCTCTAGGTTGGGCACCCTTTCAGTATTTCTCCTCAAGATCTCATCAAGGCGTTTGTTCAGTTGTTGCACTTGGTGAAAAACTTCTTCCCACTCCTCTCGATCAGCTTAGGTAATGTTTCAGTCAAAATGAGGCCTCGCATGCTTAGCCTTATTGCCCTGTGGGGCTCAAATTGGCCAGGCCATGTGATCTGCTGATTCATCCACTTCTTCATACTAGTCCAGTTTAGAACATTCGACTCTATCACATTGTAGGGCTCGATTAGGTCGAACGTAATGGTCTATAGAGTCAGTAATTTCTTTCTTTAGCTTGGGTCACCCCCTCTCTCCTTAGGAGTGCCTAGGGCTTATTTCTTGTCTAGCTGGTGGTCACCTTAATTCCTGGCGACCACGATTATCCTGAGGGGACCTTTCCTCTGGGGGTGGTGGCTGCAGAGTTGCACTGCCAGTTGTGGCTAGCATAGTTATGTTCCTATTCAATGTCGTAGAAAGTTGAGCAGATATCTTGGTAGAGATATGTTCACATATAAGCTACATAAATTGAGGCATGGTCAGCGTTACAACTTGCTTCAGTGGGGCGCTGGGGCCTGGGGCATGCGAACTTGGTTGGGGTTAAGGGGGAAGTGGAGATGTTATCATCCTATCATCCTCCCTCTTGGATATAGCTCTTCTAGTGTTTACCATTTTCTCGGTTGCAATTTCAAGTTCCCACAGACAGCACCAAAAATAATAAGGTTGAAAGTTATTTTTAGTGAATTAGGTAGTGTTTGGGCTAATTCGACTAGAGAGGTCAAATGATCCAACAATATGATATTTTTGGACTGAGATCTGCAACTAATAGCAAATGTCAGAATAGTCGAGATGCCCTCGACTAAGATACTTTGATGCTTAAGTTAGTACTGGTCGAATGAAATAATCTAGCAGTAGAGTAAGAGCATACAATGTATATGCCATACTTGGAGGTGGCTAGTAGTGTTGTATTTATAAGCTTTTTCAAGTTGATGATATGTCTAAAATACCCCTATCAAATGTAGAGGATTCTTGTCCTTTCCTGAAAGTTGTTGGTCATTTTCAATCCCGATACTATTCTAAGTGGCTTTATCTCTTTCTTTTCAAGATGAATAGTACTCTAGAGGTGCGTCCCCCTAATAGAGTTGGTGGCAAAGGTTGTACTGGGGTGGCACATGTCATTAATGCAGAGGCACGCTACCTATTAAAGTATTGAATGCGGAAGGATATAATTTGGCATCGGAGTAAGCACTCTGATTGACAGTGATCGACCAAACAAGGTGGTTGGCTAGAGAGATGGTTGAACGAATCACGCGGCTTGAATCCTCTCTTCGGGTAAGGTCGAGAACTATTTGCTCGACTTGGCAGTTGCAGTCAAGTGACCCAGCCAAACTAGGTTTGGAAGTGTAGTTGGGCTTCGGATGTTAAGCGGGTCTGGAAACCCTTTCTAGAGTCGATAGCTTATTGGGCTAGGTCTACTGGGCTATTCCATATCAATATGTATAAAATGAGATTATATGAAATAATGAGAAATGAGAAATAATGAAAAATTTATATATATATATATATATATAATGAGAAATATATGAAATATTGGAAGATGAGAGAAATCAAAAACAAAAAGAAAAGAAAAGAACGAAAAAAAGAAGAAAATAAAATATGATAATAAAAAGTTATTTAAATTGAATTGAAAATATGTGAAATGATTAAGGGTAAATTGGTCTTTTCATACTAAAATTGTGGTAAATGAGCAACAAATAGGGAGAAGAAGGCAGTGCGCATGATTTTATAAAATATATGAAAGTTATTTGTATTTTTTTTTTCATCAGGAGGTTTGACGTTTTCTTCACAGATCACATGGGCTAAATTTCAATTAGCCCATAGTTTGCACTCATTGTCCGATTGTAGGCCGGCAGAAAGTAAAAGCGTTGGTTAACAAAGTTGACGAAGACCATTTTTGCCATTCTCACACACACACACATCTAGCTAAGCTAGCAACATTCTGTAGGGAGTGTAAGAAGAATTGTGCTGAATTCAGAATTTGGAATTTATATGGGTAAGAATTACGACAACTCGGAGAGGCTGGTGAGAGCCATTGCGCGGCGGGAGCAGGACAAGTAGATAGCCTTGAGTCATTCCAGGGAATCCAGCAGCATTATTAGCTCTCCGTCGTCTTCCAGCTCCATTAATCTTAGTTTTACCTTGAGTGCTCAATTTGTTCATGATGAGAGGAGTGATGATTTACCTATGGACTATTCCGATTTCACGCTTCAACACACCCCGTGGAAAGCGATGCTGCCACCTGATAAGAATAAAGTAGTGTGGAGTTCAGCTTCTCTGGTAATTAATTAATAAGACCTTTATAATTTGCAATTTGGATCTTCTTCAATCCCATGTTTTGTACTTATTCCAATATTTCATGATATTTGCCAAGTGTATTAAATATTTATTTATAAAAATAATTAATTAAAAATTAGATACACGGGCTCCGATATTCATCAAATTGAAATAAAAGATGAAATATAAAATGAAATAGAAGATTCAAAGTTTATAATTTATAGTATAAATTTTTTATTTCATTTCATATTTCATAAATTTTATTTGTGATCTAAAGTATTCTAATTCTATCATCAAAATAGTAACACGTACTCAGCTTTGAAACAGAGCTTTTTTCTTGACAAAATGACTAGAAAGAACTGCTTTATGCTTGAAGCCACAGGATTTTTCATGTCATGGGGTAATTGGAAAAGGAAATCTCACCCGAAATCTAGGTCCCATTCGTATATATAAAGTACATGACAACTCCCCACCTGGTTTAGTAATTTACATTATATTCTTCCTGAATTATCTGTAGATTCTCAGAGATTGCTGAGCTTATATATGCACGGCATCTTGATATCCGCACCAGGATTAATGCAGAAATGCTGTCCCCAGGGAATACTTATGCGGCATATCTAGTGTTTGGATTAATAGATAAGTACACATAGTTGTGATGTCAAAAAGAATAATTTTACAAAGCATCAATTGAAAGTAAAAAAAAGTAATTTGATATATTTTCTTTGATAATCTAGTAGTCCTTTCTATAATTTCGTACAAAACCTTTATATGGTTAAGAACCCTACTAACTAAGACTATAACTGCCTACTAAACTTCTAATTATCAACATTCATCAGAATTGATCAATGCGGTGCCACGTGTGGCCCACGTTCCTTGTCTCTCGGTTGTATTGGGCTGAAACTGCAACTTTGAGATCAGCTCGGGCACCTCAAACCCCGTCTCGACTGCTTTCTCTGAGATCAGCTTGGGCACCTTAAACCTTCATCTCGACTGTTTCTTCTGACTTCAGCTCAGGCACCTCAAACATTTATCTCGATTGTTTCTTCTGACTTTAGCTCGGCTTGTCTATTGGGGGTGATCTCCAATTGAACTGCTTTCCAATCGTAACCTTCATGACCACTTTAGCTTGGACTGGGGATACATACTCATCACCTCACCCCCCAAAAATAAAATTCAAAAGGTTTAAACTATGACAATTCGAGCTAATGGGTAGTGAAGAGAGTGAAACGGTCTAAGGGATGAGTTCCCAATAGAATGATCTCCCAAGCTCATTGACGCCCGAGCTGGGCCCAGGCGGTCCTACAATGATTTCGCCTCTTTTCAAGGAATAACTATCATTACTTTGTCCTTCCCCAGGTCCGCCTGTCTTATCCATAGCATTAATTGATCTATCTTATCTTGCATATCCCCAAAGACACGTGTATGGTGGAGTTTGAATTTAGGAGTCCAAAAGCCCTCTTCCTTTCCCTATAAAAGCCACGTCTGTTCAGCCTTCTCCTTCCTTCACCATTTCTGCAACCCCTCCCCATTTTTCTTTTTTCTTTTCCATTTTTGCTACGTATTTTGGCAATAATCCGCTGTCTGGGTAGCGCCATTGCGATTTGAAGAAAACTCCGCTTACCTTCTGCACCTTTAGAAAATGAGTCTAGGTTCTTTTTGATTATTCACTTCACGTTTTTCAGTTTTATTTCATTAGATTTGTTAGAAAACCCAGAATGTCCATTGAGTTGATTGGGGATGGTGACTCTGATGACTCAATTCTTAGTATCCCAAAGGTAATGAGGGAGACTGAGCATGGCATGACCCAAGCAAGTCTACCTTATTACGAAACGAATTTCTCTAAGATGACTAGGCACAAGAGCCATAAGCTGAGGGAGATTATGGGCATCCTAGATAAGTATCATATAGTAGTGCCCAAGTCTTTAGATCGGCTGCACTACCCCCTTTAGGGTTTCTATACTTTTATGTAGAACAGCTGTGCGGCGGGTTGCATTTTTCTTTGCCTGATCTATTTAGGTTGGTGCCTAGAGGCTTGGGCATTCCACTTAATCAATTCACCCCCAATTCATTTAGGTTAATGACCAAATTCATTATCTAATGTAGATACTTGCAAGTAGAGTTTACAACCACTCTTTTCCATTTTTTTTTTACGTTAAATCTTTAGGTTCTGTGCTGTTTTACCAGACATCTTGGGAGGATGTGCGTTTCCTATCTACATACCCCACCTTAGTGAAATATTAGAAAGAGTATTACATGTGCATAGCATCACCCGAGCTGTGGGGTTTCCCCAAGAGATTGATAGAACATATGCCCTCAAAGAGCTCGGCCAAGAGTAGAACATTTCCATTGGGTCAGCAATTCTTGCTAGATAGGCTAAATAATTGTCAGCTACAGTTGACCTACTTGGGAACATCAGGCTTCTTGTACCACTTTGCCTTAAGTCCTTAAGCCGAGGAGCTCCCCGAGCTTTTGGTATACACCTTTTTCTTTAAAATGAATGTTGTTTGGGTAATTTTGTCTTTGAGTTCTCTCTCTATTTTTTTTTTCAAAAAGGATTTCTACCAAAGCTTTCCTATTGGCCGCGGTGGCTAGCTAGCCAGGCAGATAGAAGAACAATCGCCCTCCAAAATGAACCATTGAAGCCAGCTCTTCCCGCAAGGCTTTAGTCGAGTTGTCTTCGCATAAACATCATACCCCTTCTCCTACTGCTCTGACACCTAAAAGACCTATGTTTGCCTAGCCAGTCGATCTAGTTTTGGCTGAGGAGAACATCCCAGAGGAGCTGAGCTCTTTGACTCTACATTGCAGCTAACCTAATACCTTTTTCATGTTCGACAGCTTGGTCTTAATGGGCTCCACTCATACCCTGGGTAAGGACTTCTTGTAGGGAATTTTGACTACCTCAGATCGACAGCTGGCTGATGGAATGCCCTTCAATAGCTTCTGTAATCAATTCGCTTCCTATCTTTCAAAGGTATGCTACTTCCAAAAGCTGAAGTTTTACTTCTGTTTCTTTACCTGATTTCTACTAACCCTTATTTTTTAGACGAGTATCCTTGTGAGGAGCGTTCTCGCTTGATGGGAAGAGAAACACTAACAACTGGAGATAAATAACTAGAGGTTGAAAGCTGAGCTGGATAAGCTTCATGCT
>JACGDI010001136.1:1211548-1225777 GCA_014898725.1 Jacaranda copaia | reverse complement strand
CATGGTTTCTTAGCTCATTTTAAGTTGGTTTTTGTGGTCTTTTCTTTTCTTTTTTTATTATAATTGTCAAGAGGCGTGGCATGAAGCCACTCCTCTTGACTAAATTTTTTTTTCAATTTTTGTTTTTTTTTGTTTTAATTTTTTATAGTTTAATTATTTTTTTAATCAATTGTAAAAAGCCACACCTCTATGTATTGTCCCCCATTCCATCCTTTAATTTTTCATTTACAGTATTTTCCCCCATACCATCCTTCAATTTTTCATTTTCAGTATTCAATTTGTAAAAAAAGTAAGTGAGTGTTGGTGTTGAAGCAAAGAAGAAAAATTTGAGAGGAAAAACAAAAGAAAGGGATCGAACTACTCATATCCAAAATAAAATGGATTGGCCCCAAATATGTGCGAGACAACAAGCCCGCCGTCAAGCCTAAGCCGGACATCCTTGATTCTTCCAACTTTGTAATTATATTTTATGTTCTATGTTGTTCCTTTGTTTCAAACTTTATGAATAATAAATTTGGTTGAAAATCTCAAAAATTTTAGATAGTTCTGATTTATGTTACATTTCACTAAAATACTTAAAAAATAAAATTCATACATTGTTCTCTAAGAATGTATGATAATTCTTCAAATTACAAGCATCATTTATGATTAGAATGTATGATAATTCTTCAAGAATGTATTAATATATAAAATCATGTACTTCTTTGCTTTAACACCAACACTCACTTACTTTTTTTACAAATTGAATACTAAAAATGAAAAATTGAAGGATGGAATGGGGGAGAATACTGTAAATGAAAAACTGAAGGATGGAATGGGGGACAATATATAGAGGTGTGGTTTCTCACAATTGATTAAAAAAAATAAATAAACTATAAAAATTTAAAAAAAAAATTGAAAAAAAATTTAGTCAAGAGAAGCCATGCCTCTTGACAATTAAAAAAAAAAAAACTTAGTAATATTTCATGCAAGAAGCCATGCCTCCTGTGAATTTTGGATTCTAAGGCGTGGGTTGCATCCACGCCTTACAATATTTTTGCAACTTTTTTCAATCTGCGGTAATTTTAAATTTTTTTTTTCTTTTCGCTGTATTTTCATAATTTGTCCTACTCTTGCTTTGCTGAGATGGATCTTCACATATAGCTTGATAATTTTCATGCCATTTTTATGGTTAGGCGGACCCCTCAGTATTTTTCCCAGGCTAGGTTATAGGTTTCTGGGTGGAACTACGTCATTTTGGGTTTCTTAGAAAGAGCAATTTTTTAATGTTAGGGATGATAGTTGGAGTTATTTGTCAACTTGGAGTAGTTCTCCTTATATTATTCACGTTCATGGAGTTCATCTCAAGTTTCTTGGATTGTTTGATACTACTCTTGATGTCTCCTACTTATTTTCTGTTGGTTTAAACTCGCAGGGGGCTACATGGTTTCTTTTGTTTTCTTTTCAAGTAAAAGGATTAATTTCCTGCCGGTGAGGAGCCACAGAGATTAAAAAAAAAGTTAGAATTTTGAGGGAATATTTTTTTTTTTTTGTTTTCGAAAATTGAATTTGAATTTTTCAGAGGATATTATTTTCCAAATAGGCTAATCTTTTAAAAAGCTAGATAGTTAGGTAAGCTACTACAAAATTTTAAAATGCTAGATAGTTAGATAACCTCGTAAAATTAGTTTAGGATGACTAAAAAGTTAAATGAACTTTTTGCCCCTAACCATATAGGGGTTTCTGTAACACTCAAAAAGTCCTTTTGCGACGGAATTTGAGACGAAAAAAATCCGTCACAAAATCTTTGGTCGCAATAATTTGCAGCGAATTTTTTTCGTCACAAATTTAGTGTTTTGTGATGAAAAAATCCATTGCAAATCCGCCACAAATTTGGTAATTATAATTAAAAATAAATAAAATTTGCGACATAAAGTTTTTTTTAAGAAAATATACACATTCTATTAAATTAAAATATATAATTACCCAATATTAATAATTCTTTGTATTACATCGCAATCATCCCATACACTAATATTTAAATATTATTTTACATAAAATCACAATAATTTTATATCACAATAAAAATCAAGCCCAATAATATAAAATTATTCAATATATAAATCTAGCTCTAACTAAAATATAAAATTTACAAAATAATGCAAAAAAATTATCTTACAAGGTTGATACTAAATTTCAATGCCTTGAGATATCAAAGCCTATAATATTAAAATAAAAATAATATTACAATAATAAAAAATTGAAACATAAACTATACTAATAGATAATTCAACATAACAATCCAATATATAAATTCAATACATAACCAAATCATAATCAAGTACAAAATTCATAAAATATAAATTCAAATCCTAATCAAATATATAATTAACAAAATATAAATCTAACAAAATCTAACAAATAATTTAATGTAAATGTATAATCCAACACATGTAAATCTAACATATTATTCAATATAACCAAATATACATATCATTATAAACCAACCTATAATTTAATATAAGTTCAACATATAACTCAAATCGGAATCACACATATAATTAACAAAATCTAACACATAATTCAATATAAATGTATAATCAAACACATATAAATCTAATACATAATTCAATATAATCAAACACACATCCAACATAAACCAACATATAATTTAATGTAAGTCCAACATATAACTCAAATACTAATCAAACATATAATTCACAAAATATAAATCTAACACATAATTCAAAGGAAATGCATAATCTTAATACATATAAATCTAATACATAATTCAATATAATCAAACATGCATCTCATCATAAACCAACATATAATTTAATATAAGTTTTATGTATAACTTAAATCCTAATCGCATATATAATTTACAACATATAAATTTAATAAAATCTAAAAATTAACATATAATTCAATATAAATGCATAATCTAAACACATATAAATCTAATATATAATTCAATATAATCAAATACACATCCTACATAAACCAACATATAATTTAATATAAGTCCAACATATAACTCAAATACTAATCAAACATATAATTTACAAAAATATAAATCTAACAAAATCTAACACATAATTCAAAGTAAATGCATAATCTTAACACATATAAATCTAATACATAATTCAATATAATCAAACATGCATCTCATCATAAACCAACATATAATTTAATGTAAATCTCATGTATAACTTAAATCCTACTCGTTTATATAATTCACAACATATAAATCTAATAAAATCTAAAATTTAACATATAATTCAATACAAATGCATAATCTAAACACATATAAATCTAATGCATAATTCAATATAATTAAACATACATTCAACATATAACTCAAATCCTAATCAAACATATAATTCACAACCATAAGTATGACATGATTTAACTTAGGAAATAAATTTGGATTTTATTTTCACAAAAATCTTGAGAATAAAAAATAGTAATTTTGTCTTTAGCTATATTTGTACTCATTGGCATATTCCCAAATCGTATTCATGGGCTTCCAAAAATATGTCTCTAAGAGAATAAACATTTATTTACCTTTCATAAAATCCAAATTACCCAAAAAACAAGACTCAACATAATGAGTAGTATAATTTCAATAGAAAACAAATCATAATATTTGTAAACATATTACATGATAGCACATAAATACTCTCCCTTATACCTATCATCATCATGTAAGCAATTATAAATCAATCAGCAACAAATGAGAAGGCTTCCCCCCTTCTCCTAACAACCCTCTTCCTTCGCATTTCCACCAATTCTAACATTTCTAATGTATGGTACTAAAACTATATCTAAAATTAAAATAAAATATACAAATTTACCTCTAAATGCTCCACACAACTCAACACTTACAGAAGGTATCCACCACCATTGAAATAGCCTACAAAATTAGGCACATGTTACAAGTGCATATATTTAATCATAAATTATAATTTCATAAATTAAATTAAAATTTAAAAATATAATATAATTCAATATATAGTACCATAAAATTTAACTCAACCCAAAATTCTAATAAAAGTTTTAGTTCAAATAAAAACATAACTCTAACAAATATAACAACATTTAATACGAATATAAAATTTACCTCAAATTTTAATTAATATATAAATCAAATTATCTTACTAATAAATAAATCATTTTGAGTTTAACTAATACATAAATCAAATTTTAACTAACTTGAATAATTAACTGAAATATAATGGAGATAACTAAAACATAATCAAATATTTTAACTAAAATATAATCAAACATAATCAAACTTTAATATAATTGTGAGATTACCATAATTAATGGAGATGGAGCAAAATATAATTTCTCCAAACCTGAAATATTAAACAAACAACAACATTAGCATTTTTAAAAATTAAAACTAAAAAATAAATTTTGCGGGCTAGATTTGGTAGGCTGGCTGGCTGGCTGGCCAGTTTAATATTAAAAATAAAAAATAAAAAGAAGAAGAAGAGAAAGGGAAAGAGAAAAAACGGGTGGAAAATAAGAAAGAGTGGTTTTTAATAATTTTTTATTTTTTTCACTTTTGCAGTGGATTTTTTCGTTGCAATTTTTTTCATTTTCTAAATTTTTTTTTTATATTTTGTGACGGATTTTTTTGAGTAGTGTAAAATTTAATATTGTAAGTAGTGTTAATGTAATAATAAAAAATATATTTAATTGATGGCACCTATGTAACATTTATAATTGATAAAATTTAAACTACTTGAATTACTAGTTTTTTCAGATTATCATCATAGTTTTGTTCGCACATTCTCGCCTCCTTGCAGCTTTCATTTTTTATTTTTCAACTCTCTAATTTTATTATGTCGATGAAGAAGCCAGGTAATATTGTGATAAAATATGGTAAATTTGAGAGTTAATGTATAGATTTTGTGCAACAAACTGCAAACAGTGATATAGAAAAAAATTAGAAATATAAATATACTTCGATTAATTTTAAAAGACATTTTCATTAAAATGGATTTCCCACAAACGGGAAGGCATTTTCTTGAAAGTGCGGCGATTAATGTTTTCTTACGATAGCTCACTCAAACCTTTAATGACAAGTAATCCATTTTAATCGTAGTTGAAAGCTGTAAATGTAACTTTTAGTACAATGAAAAAATATTTATAATCGTAGTTGACCAAATCCGAGGAAGTATTTATGCAAATCATCTTTCGTTTTTGTTGGTGAATCGTCATAGAATCTTCTCAACACTTCCACACAGAATCTCATTCTTTAAATGAAAGTTTTCTTTCATAATTAAAAGTACCTTTTCATTTAAACTACCAACATCGCATCGTTAAATGATAATTTTTTTTTTTTTATATTTTATAAAATTGAATATAATAAATAAGATATATTCTCAGTACTAAAAACGAAAAATTTTGTGCTAATTCAAATATGCAAGTTGAAGTTGGGGAGAGAGGGAAACTGAATAAGGCAGATTTTAACTGCTTGTTTGATTTTATTTTCAATAGACAAAACAAAAATCTTTCACTTATCCCCATTTCCACTTAAAATACCACTTTTTTGTTCCCCATTAATCATTAATCTACTCTATCATTCTATTATCAAATTAATTAAATTCAAATTGGATTTGATATAAATTATCCACTATTATTGTAAAATATATATTTTTCAAAAAGCACATCTTTCTAGATATAAAAATTATAAATTACCTAAATTTTCAATCTTATGCTTATTCACGTCATTATTTTTAGACAAAGAACCCAAATATAAAATTATTTTTATTTTCAAAATTATAACCCACTTTTCAATTTTTGAAAATACTAAAGATAGAAAATCAAAATCAAAATATAGCCAACGGGCCCTAAAGTTTTTAATTATGGGCCACCTTCCCCAACCGTTAATTTTGAACTGTCTTTCGATTGATGGCTGATCAGCTGTGCTGCCACCAGAAGATTCTGGCCAAGTAGACTGAGCCAAATAGTAGCTCTAACATTTGAATGTATTAAATGGTTGAGTTTAATTCGTCGCGACCTTACTCCGCAAAAATCTTTGACGGGATCATATTACAGTTACACCCTCTGAATATCGGCTATAGTAACCACCACTCTAATCATAGAGGTATTTGATTAAATTTATTTAAAAACTTATTTATTTTTATATTTTATAATATATTGAATTTTATTTTAAAAATAAATTATTAAAATATTTAAACTAAAGTGATTTTTACTTTGTTATCTACCACCTAAGAGTATTAACCTCGTAAGGCGGTCCTTACTATTAATATGAAACTTCATGTGTCCTATGCTATTTGTTAGAAAGTAAGCTATTAATGCTTTTGGCTGTTGGATTTTCTATTTGGATTTCTGAACTTACATGGTAAGAATTAAAAGAAGTCTATGAGTTTTGAAAAATAAAATTCTATTTGGGTAAGCGAATAAGCACTTTAAAATATTTTATAAAGATATTTCAAACTTATAAAGCATTATAAATTTTTTAAATAAGAAACTTATGAGTTGCAAAGTAAAAAAGATATTAGAATCCTAAAAACTCTTATGTTTAAAATTTCAATAGATAGCATTAGTTTCAACTATATCAATTACAAAATTATTATTACTAACAATTTATAAATTTCAAACTCTTATTTTACTCAAAAACTCAATATCTGATATTTTAAAATTTTTAAAAAATCTTATAAAATGTAAGAGTTTGTAATATTTTTCAAATAATTTTAATCAAACATCTCCGGAATCAGGAACTTGTATACTCTTTTCTTTAAAAAAAATTATAAATGTTAATATTTTATTTGAAATATAATATATTTTTTTATTTTCTAAATGTTATCTAACAAAAACTTATGATTCTGTAAACTTCAAATATTTTTTACACATATTTGAAGCTAGGGCAATTTAATACATATCTGGCTTCCTTGATTGCTACAATATTTGCCTATCAATACAGAAGCGGCTGTACTGGCATTCTCATCCAAATCAAAGTTCAGCACTTGAAATTGTTAGTCTATAATGGGTTCCAAAGCAATTGCTTTTCTTCGCTATAGTTCTTCTAGTTTCCTCAGAAATCGCAGCAGCGAGAGAACTGGCTCAGGCTTCCAATACTGTTGACGCATGTAAGCATTTTCTGTTTTGTATATATTTCCATATATACAGTTAGGCAAGGAGAGAACAAAGTTTTGGGTCATAATTAATTAGGTCGCGTGTTTTATATATCCGTCTTCAAATGATATATTTCCCCAGAAATCGCAGCAGCTCAGACTTCTAATACTGTTGACTGTAGGCATTTTCTGTCTCTAAATCACTGTGTTTACAATCACATTAAGGTTTACATATATGCATCTGTGGATAGCACGATGATTTCAGTCATAATATAATTAAGGTCCGTAAGTCCTTTTCAACTTATGGTCACCAAATTTCAAACAAACTTTTTGAATATTTTTAAAATACGCTATAATCTTGGAAGTATTGATTAAAGGTGACATTGATTATATTAAACGAGAGGATGTTCGAGATCATAAATTTCATTTCATTGCAGAAATTAAAATTTTATTTTGGAACATCCGAAAAAGTGAAAAGTGAACAATAAATTTGACGCGAATGACTATGAAATCGACTAATAATGTAAGAATATTGTTCCCTCCCTCTAGAATTATGACTTCCATATTTTGATGTTTAAAATTAATACATTTGTTAAACTGAAATTTATTTTTCTAAAACCTATCTTAAACTAAAATAGTTATATTACTTCATGAAGAGGATGCTTGGATGAGCTTATATATATATATATATATATATATATACTCTTCAAAACATTTTATGAGATGTTTGAGAGGTTGTAAAATTAATACAGAAAATTAAATTTACTGATCACATTTCAGCAACTGTGCAAAAAATATAATAAGATATTTGAAACTTTTAAGCTTTTTTAAAAATATAATGAGTTCCTACCTTATATTGAATTTTTTTTTCAAATAACCATAGTTATAAAATTATTATTACTAACATTCTATACACTCCAACATCTTGTCTTATTAACATCATTTTATTAAATAAAATTTAACATTTTATAAATTTTAAAGATGTCTTACAAGATCTTTTAGATAATACTAATCAAACACCTCTAAGTCTCAAGTACTCCTATTGTTAGCTAGTTCTCGCAGCTATAAAAGATTGGTTGAAGGATTGAATCCCATAGGGGACAATTGGGAAATAAACAAAGATCCTCTTTATAAAAGAAAGAGGAAAGAAAAGTGTCGATTACTAACTCTTATAGGATAATAGTACGAATATATACAAAACTTTGAAAGTTTCGATTTGGATTGAAATCCCAATCCGAGTCAACCATATTGTTCTATTGATTAACTAGATTTTAAATATGTTCACCTTAAAACTATGAAACAAAAATATGCATCCATTGCATGACATAAGATATTCAATTCCTTTATTAATTGATGCCGAAGTCACACACACAATTGCTTAAGCAAACTTGCTTGTGGCCTTGAACTCAGTTAAAGAAGCCGAAAGGACAAATGGAGCTGCAGTAAATGACGCCAAATATTATCCCTATCCGTATCCATACGAGGGTGGATACTGCCGCTACGGGTGCTGTGGGCCTTACTATGAAGGCGGCTGCGCGTGCTGCGCCTACGCTGGTGAGCAGGTGGATTTTAAAGCCCAAGGCGAGCCTCAAAACTAAGAAAATCCAGAAAATTTGGCCAAGTTAAAGTTCCTCCGTTGTAGAATAGCTTAAATGAAAATTATTATGAATAAAATGCATGCATGTATGCTTGTCTTAGACAGTTGTGAGAGTGTAAGAGCATGTAATATTTTGCTTTTTCTGATTTTCAAGAATGATGATATTGATGGTTGCCAATTAATAAGAATCTGCAATTTGGGGAAAAGTGAATAACACATAAGCCCATATATGTGAATCACAATTAAAAATTAGGACATCAAATATCAATTTATAATTGATGTTAAAAATTGATGATCTGAATTGTAAAGTTGACCGAGCCAATTCTAAAGCAATGAATGTTCTCATAGTTAACCTTTGCTACAACCAATTTATAGCTAATAATTTTTTTTTTACATATATATTGATTTTTTTTATGTATAATGCAGAATTAATTTGTTGCGCTTTCAACGAGCATGACTTAGGGTTGATAGCTAATAATTTTTTATTGATTGTTATTTTAAAAAATCATATTTATTCAGAAAAATTTCTAGCTATAATTTCTTAGCAATATTTTTATAACGAATATCTAATTTTTTGATAGTGAGTTACTTACAATAGATGAACAAATATTCCATCAATAGAAACTAAGAATTAATAACAGCATATAAGTAACTAACTGGTAACTACTTAACTAATTTACTAAAATAGTAGAACAAAATACAAAAATGAGGCTCAAAGAAGGGGAAATTGATTTTTTCATTCCAAAGTTTAACTATATGTACATTATTGGTCCCAAATTTATGCCACTCAACACTTTTAGTCCATATTTTCTAATTTGTTTTAATACTTTTAGTCCTCTACCTTAATATTAATGAAAAAAGCCACATTGTCCACTAAATATTATATAATTTTAATATTATTATTTGAATTAATTACATAAAACTCCTAAAGTTTGAATGATTTACAAATATATCCAAAGAACTTACACTACTCCCTAACATTTCGATCCATTTATTAATCTTTAAGAACCGCTATTTTTCATCAACAAATTTGCTAACACCAATCAAAATTTTATGTCAATATTAAAAAGTATCCTCCCATAACTGTTTTGATTTTTTTTAGATAGAAATGCCCTTGAGCCTCTTTTTAATATTTTCCATACCATAGGTGTGGTTTTAACGTGGGATTGTTATGTATATATATATGTAATTATATATTTATCTCTTTATATATATAATATATGTGTATATATTATACACACGTATATGTAACTATATAATATTTTGAATATACTTTTTATAGTGGTTTTGTGGAATTCATTTTTTTAACTTTTTTATTTTTTAATTAAATTAATGAAGGTTAAGTGAATATCTTATTTTATTTTTTTAATATTTGTGGGTTTTTTAATAAGTAGATCAAACTTTAGGGGTATGTAAGTAATTAATATTTTTTATTTTAACAGTTTCCTTCAATAATTAATGGAAGTTGAGAGTGGAGGACTAAAATTGTTAAAAAAAAATAGAAAATTTGGACTAAAATTGTTGAGTGACATAAGTTTGAGACCACCGGCGTGCAAATAATTAAACTTTAAGACAAAAAATGTACTTTTCCCCTGAAAGAAAGAAAAAATGGGAAAGTATCCTGCTAAGGCCCCTCGCAGGCTGGAGAATGCATGTCAATCATTCCTACCTTGAGAACTGAAGTTACAAAAGGAGTGATGGATAGGGGCTTTCTATATTTGTATATCAATTGTCAATTGATCACTTGATTTGATTGGAAAAAGAGATAAACTAATCTACTGTGAAACTCTTCGATAGAAACTCCTCACAAATGATGTGGGAGTCAAGCTCTACATGTTTAGTTCGTCCATGGAAAGTTGGATTGGCACCCATAAATGTGAAGGGCATATATTAATAATCATAATAAATAAGAGCACACTAAGATTGAGGAACTTGAAAAGCCTGCAAGAGAGAAGAGAGCCATCGAATTTCATATGGCTCTATATTCGGCTCCAGATGAGGATCCAAAGATAGTGCTTTGGCTCCCAGATTAATTTCCAGCTAATCAATGAATTACCAAGGATAATCTGAAAACCAATAGCATATATTTTGAGTCTAAACTACCTACCCAATCTGTGGCAATAAGGTCTTTAATTGAAAAGAAGAATTAGCTAGATAGGAGTGACATTGACTAGGAGCTCAAATATTTATATATCTCGAAATGTGGTAAGCTGCTTGTAAGTGAACGAAGTAGGAGTAGACAAAAACTAATTGAGCTTGAATTGCAGTAGACTAGGTTTGGCAGTGCAAAGGTAGAGTAGTGTCCCAATTAGTCTTTAATAAGTTAGATCAGATCGATGATCACCATATTATGTTATTGCATAGTTTGGCGGGTTGTCTTTGGTTTAGGGGCAAACATAACCTGTATTAGATAGAATTTCCAAGACATAATTTCGTTGAGAAAGAACAATGCTTTTCTATGGGCTTGCAACCCCCAATGCCATGCAAGAATTTAAGATCTCCCAAGTCTTTTGCCTTAAATGAGTTATCAAGATATGTTTTAATGCTATTAGTCACTTGCATGGCATTACTTGCAAGTATGACATCTTTCACATATCCAAGATGGGAAATAAAATGTGTGGAGAGAGCTTCATAAAGCGATGACTAGTTAGGCTTTGATTGTATGTTGTGTAAACATAAGTAGATGATAATTGATGGCATCCTTGAGAACATAAAGAGGCTTTTGCAATTTAAAAACATGGTTTGGGCTAGGAAAATGAAAACCAGGTGCCAAAACTATGAATGCTTCCTTCTACGAAGATTGCACCATGTAAAAAAGGCCCTATTACAATTAACATCCAATCGTTGAAGACGCCACTGCCTGATGGATGTAAGAGCAAGGAGTAATCTAAGTATGGTCATTTTAGCTAGAAGCGAGAAGGTGTAAAAATAATCTACTTCCTCTATTCGTGGGTGTTACAAACTCCCCCCAATATTCTTTTAAAATCTATTTTTTCGTATTTTTTTTCCCACATAGTAAAGCATACATATTTGATAACTATCACTAGGAAAAAAATAGGGCTTCAAAGACTAATAATTCCACACTAGTTCTCTGAAACAAAATAGAGAAAGATTTTTCAGTTTCTAGATCTATGGTTGAAAGCCTCGTCTCAAATTTAGAACACTAAATGATTTTCGTCTCTGAATTTAAAGAAAGATAAATGCAATCTTTAAATTCGTCTCTAATATCTAATATTTCTTTTTACTAGAATCCATCTCTATTTTTGTAGACTTTCTGTCTTTAATATCTAATATTTGTTTTACCAAAATTCATCTATGATTCCATCTCTACTTTTACATATCTTTTTCCATCTTTATTTCTATCTCTAATTCTAAATATTTTTGCCTATAAATCTTTCTCTAATTAGCTTTAAATTTGTCTATAATCTATTTATTTTTTAGTTAAATCTAAATGAATACCTACTTCTACTGAATTTCCTAGGGCGATCCTGAAGGTCATAAGGGGGAGGAATTAGAAATCATGGATTTCTAGAGCCTTTTAGGGCTAGAGAGTTTTCATAAGGAAATTCTTTTTTTATTTTCTAATATATAAATATATTAAAATATCCATTATTCTTTTAAATTATTTTTTGATTAATTTTGGAGGTTATTTATTTTTATTTCATCTTTATATAAATATTAATCCATCTCAAATCCATTTTTGATATTTATAATTGATACTGCTAAAAGCTACATGTAGAGAAAAAGGGAGTTGTGCTACGGGTAAATCGACTAGGGAGGTTGAGTACTCAGGGTTGTGTATAACTTGGGACTTGAGATCTACAACCACAACACACGTTAAACTAACCAAGGTGCCCCCGGCTAAAGCACTCCAATACTCAAATTAGTTCTGGTCGAGATGAAGAGATCGAATAGAATATAAAGAATGTAAGGCTTATAGTGTATTAGGCATTACCTTAAGCATAGTTAAACCTGAAGTATTTATAGCCTTCTGTAGGCATGATTTGACCTTAGTACCCTTATCAGGTGTACTGACTTTTATCTTTGCCAAGGGGTTGGTGGTCATTCCATATCCAGATCTCAGTACTATTCTAGGTGGCTAAATCTCCTATTTTCCCAGATGAACAGTGCTAGTTGAGGCACGTCTCTGCCAAAGTTTGTGGCAGCAGCTGTACTGGCTGTCACGCGTCATTAATGCAGAGGCATGCAGCCTGTCAAACTAATAAACACGGCAAGGATTCGAGTCAACGCCAAAGTGGATCTTGAGGTCGATACATGTCTACCCGACTCGAATATTTAAACTTTTGGAGTAGTTCTAAAGTTGATACAAGTCAACCGCAGACCCTATCAAGTGAGATCGATATCAGTCGACCAAACAAACTTACCATTGGACCTTTTGGGCTGTCTTATTTGATGTTGGGCCTACTGGGTTATCTCATATCAATAATTTTTTCAAATTTTATAAAATCAGAGATGGAAAGAGAGACTGATATTAAAATAAAACTTAAATTTTTGAAACTGTCTTTATTCCACGGATAATCCGTTGTTGACTTTTTAATTTTGAGATGGATTATTTCTGTCTCAAATTTTATGTATTTTTCATTTAAACATTGACAAATTAGTGAAGAACAAAATGTCTTTAAATTTGTCTGTATTTTCTCATTTTCTTTCTATATATTTTTTTTATTAAATTAAGTAGAATTTTAAATCCATGGTTGTATTTGTCTTTGTTTTAAAATTAAATTTTTAAATTTTGATGCAACTTATTTCTATCTGTTGTTCCATCTTTATTTGATGACAACTAGAGACAAAAATATTTCCATCTCTAAAAATCCTTCTCTGAAGCCATGTTCCCTTGTAGTACATCTATATTTTATTTATTTAACAACTACGTTTGTACTTCTATAACTTATTGAGATTTTCTTCTTAACTAGTAATATGGGATAGCCCAACAGACCCAATGGGCCCTTCTACAAATGAGATAGCCCACGAGGCCCAACGTGATATGGTATAATCCAGTAGGCCCAACAGGCCCAGATTCAGAAGATTCAGCCCACTAAGCCTAGAGGCAAGTCAGCCTGGTCGACTAGTATCAACCCCATATGCTAAGCCCCGTGGTCGACCCATATCGACCTGAGGGCTTCTTCCAAAGTCTTACGATAATAGCCCAGAGGCGAAGTCAGACTGGTCGACTAGTATCGACCCCATATGGTAAGCCGCGCAGTCGACCCGTATCGACTTGGAGGCCGCTTCCAAACCCATAATCTAAGCTTGGTCGACATGAATCGACCTCCGATTGCGAATGGGACAAGTTGAACCTTTAAGTAATGATTACACGTGGCAGCAGATGTGACTACTGCTTACAGATGTAACCGCTTCCACCAACCCTGACAACTCTGCCAACAACTTTGGCAGAGGCGCGCTCCCAATGACGTGACTACCCAGGAAAATAGGAGATTACATCACGTGGCACAGCCCCGAGATCTAGGCAGAAAATGACTATCAAACCCCGGATAGGAGGAAAACCCAAGTACACCTGAT
>JACGDI010001136.1:1168446-1211448 GCA_014898725.1 Jacaranda copaia | reverse complement strand
GCCTTAGCCGGGGCACCTCGACTAGTTTACGTTTGTTCTTGGTTGTAGATCTCAGGCCCAATACTATTCTAATCCACCGGAGTTTCGGACCGATAGGCTCTTTGCAGCATCAACTAGAATAGAATCTAATGTGAGGATGATAAGCTCACCCAAATCCCAAATGCAAAGATAGGCTTGGGTTTGGAGGGATTACTTATTAGTTTTGAATAAGTCTCCAAATGTGATTGCAACAACATTTGAAAATTTTTAACGATTAATTCACTATAAATGACATTTTGCTTCCCTAGCAACATGGATCCTTATGTGAATAACATGGCCAATATGCGAGAAGTATATATCTTAGTTCAAAAATCAAGAGCACCGAATTGCTTCGTTAAAGATGCCTCTCCGAGTTGGAAGAATCTTCAAAAATGTTTCCTAACATGTTTCTTGGATGTCGTTGTTTAATCAAAGGCAATCCCTTAATCACCAGATTGTCGCAACCAAGGCCTCTCCAACAGGTGTCAAACTATGCAATAAAAGTCCCTCAACCCGACCAAAAAACACATGCAAATAGAGTGCAAAGTCAATGGTGCTTTATCGTATATGGTGGTTAAAGTTCCTTCAAACTTGAAGAACTTTTAATCAATAAATTAAATCCTCTCTTTTTGTCTTTAGTTCAGAGAAAGAATACTCAAGTTGGTGTCTCCATGTATATCCATGCCTTGGATGCCTATAGATTTTTTTGTCAATGTTAGGTGGGAAGAGAACTCTCACACAAGTATAGAGTTTGAAGAAAAGATAGAGAGAGCGGTACAAGAGAGTTTCTGATGGAGAGAGCAAATTATTTTTCACAGCACATGGTAGCCAATAGAGAAAAGTGGTAGACAAAATGGGCTTTTGCAAGAAGGGAGGAGATTTTTTTTTTCTTTTCCTCTCTCTCTCTCTCTCTCTCTCTCTCTCTCTCTATTTTTGGATGGTTCAATTCTAGTTTAACTAGGTAAGTATCTCAAGAATATCTGCTTAAGGAACTCCTTCCAACTTCTACTCACCAATCTCACATGTCTTGCACTTTTCGAGCCCCAATACTTGTGTGAGAAACAGCTCATTTGACTTTTCAACTCTTCATTCGGGACTTGGACTTAAGTTTGAAGATTTGAATTTGATTTTTAACTCTCAATGGAAGTCTAGTTAGTCCTACTTGATTTAATTGAACCTTTCAATTAATCAACTTGGAATGCCAATTGAATTTAATTGGTTCTACCAATTAATTCTTGATTAAAGCTAGCTCTATCTCATAAACTCAACTATAAGAACTCCTTTATTTAATTTGATCAATTTAACTCCTTAAATTTAATTACTAAACTAATGAATGAGAAACTAATGAAAAAATTGTATCACTTAAAATGATTAATTTCTAAAATGAAAGTTGGAATACAAAAGGTACTTAATCACAAATGTTATTAGAAAGGATGGTAATGATAGTATAGAAAGTTGTTAAAAAAAATGTTTGTTTGTTAGAACACCTATAAGTGTTAATACACATTTCTTTTTCAATTTGCATTGTTTCAAAAGACATGTCAATTTAATTAGGATCTTTCTAATGGTCATGTTCATTAGGGAGAAACTTTCCAACAACTATAAATAGATCCTCTCAATTTGCTCATTTCATCAGATTAGTCAAATTTGCATCAAAAGCATATGGTGCTCTTAACATTGCAGTTTTCTTAGTTCTAGCATTGGGACAATAGTTCAATTCACTTGTAGTGTGCTAGTTTGAAGGATCTATATTGTTGTTATCTCTCAAATGGTTGTTGTATCTTGGAGATGATATCAGCTAATTGTAAGAACCAATGTGTAATAAATTTGTCATAAAGATAAAGAGCCTAGCTCTTGCCTCATCTAAATGTGGGATTGCACTAGTCTCGATCACTACTCTCCAACAATTCAAGAAAAAGAATATCTTGAAGTGTGATCCATAGCATCACAACACAAGCAATAGTAGCACAAGAACTAGCTTCTATTGATGAAGATAACCAACCATCTGAAATTCTGTGAGTCTAGTTTTCAGAGATGGCAAAAAAGATGTTATTTTGATTCACAATCGTAAACTTATAAAGGTTCTTAATAGAGGAATTTCCAACTCTGCCAAAAAGGAGATTGGTATCTAAAATGAGCAGCACATGACATATGGAGCCACAACAACTTATTGTGCACAAACTACATATTGAATGGAGTGTTGAACGTCTTGTATAATGTATACATTTTGATCAAAATGGCTAAAGAGTTGTGGAAGTCATTAGAGAAGAAATATCAACTTGAAAAAGTTCATAGTCAAAAGTAGTTCTTGAACTTCAAAGGCTTGAATCAAAGTCGGTAATGAGTCAAGTCTAAAAGTTGTAGACTTTTACATTAGATAAATGTAGAGAATACGAGTCTCGTTGCATCCTTTTAAGTAGCTGCCATGATTGAAGCTAAGGTTATCTGGGGAGGACTTCAAGAACAGTCTATAGTATAAGCAAAAGGAAAGTGACATTGGAAGACTTGATCGTCAAATTAATGATTGAAAAGGATAATAAAAAGTATAAGGTCAAATCCAAAAAGGTCCAAATGGAAGCTAAGGCCAACTTAGTAGAGTCGTGCTCAAGCAACTACAAAGCAAAGAAAGCTCCAAGGGAGTGCTCAAAGTGGTAAAACTAAGAACCTAAAAATTTAAAAGGACATGCCACAACTTCAAAAAGCCAAAACACCTTTCATTCAGTTTAGAGGATGAGGAGGCCTTTCATAGTAGAGATGAAAAAAATTATATCTGTTATTGGATAAAATAATACGATCTTTACTTGCTCTAAAGCAAATATAAGGCCTTAGAAGCATTTAAAAGCTAGCGAGGTTGAAAATCAACTTAGCAAATGATTAAAGGACACTCATGTGGATACAAATACAAGGTACTACTTGAAGAATTTTTAACAAAATCTAGCACCATTCATCAAAAAATGTCTCTATATTCACCTTAACTACACGGAGTTGCTAAACACTTGAATAAAGAAAATGATAAATATCACGGTAAATTTTGGATTACTTTAGCATTCACTTGTTGGGGGTGGGGGTGAGCAAATCTCTCAACAACCACATTCCTATATAAGATAGGACACTAATAGAAATGGAACTCTTTGTGTAGAATTAAAAAAAATCACAATCTTTCCACTAATACCTCAAAGGGGGTGCGTATGTGGCTAAAGTAGGGATATTTAGCCTTAAAAAGTCAAAATTGGATCTAAGACTTGATTGTGTATTTTCTTAGATAAGCCAACAAAATTACAGTGCATCGCTTTTTAGTGAACAAATCATCTTTCCTAAAGTACATGAAGGTACAATCATTTAGTCAAGAAATGTATTTCCACAAAAAGAAAGGAAACAAGTGGTCTCATAAAAATGACAAAAGCCAAGACGCGGTAAGGGCTAAAATAGCTAAAATATCTAAAATATTTGTTCTAGATTTTCTAACTGATATGATATGTCAGAAAAAAAACAGTGGTAAAATCATGTGTAATTCGGGAAATGGCTATTGGGAGGCATTAATAACTGGCATAGATATACTAGAAGTGCACCTTAGATAATAGATTACTCTCAAAATGTTCAGCTACGCTAAAATGGATATAGACGGAAAGAGCCCAAGTCTAGCAGTGGTCATGTGAACTTTAAAAGCCTAAATTAATGTTAACAGAATAATGAAGAGAGTATGAGAACTTAGGAGAGAAGGTAATTTTCAATGCCAGTAATCCGCTTTGTGTGGGAATCAATGTTTTCGTGGGAATCAATGTTTTCAAAATCGGACCGGACAATGAATCGGTGGTCCTACTAGTTACTAGTTCAATCGGTTCAATCAGTGGTTGAACCGATATGACATAATAATTATATTTAATTTTATAAATATATATAATATTTTAATATTTAAAAAGATAGAATCTTCAATTGATATAAAAAGAATATTATTTGAAAAAAAATTCTTACTTACTTAATTTTAACTATTTTGAAGTACATTTTTTCAGAAAATAATACTATTTCACAATTTATTAACTATAAATAAATAAAAAATAATATTTCATATTGATTTAAGTAATCATTCGTTTCTTGCTTCAATTCAAAGTAAAAATACATTCTTCTACACTAAATGTTCAACATAATTTAAGAAAGATTAAATAAAATAAAACAAGAAATTAAACATAAGTATTTACATTTAACTACCACTTCATTAAATTTCAAGAAAATAAATTCATGTTTTAAAAAATTACATGTCCAAAATCTGTAATCATCATCTTTAATTTATAATTTTTCTTTTTTTTTCACTTTTTTTATTCATAAAAAAATGTAAAATTAAAAAAAAATCAAGTGAACCGATTGAACTAGTTCGATTTTGACTGGTTCAACCGGTTCTTGACTGGTTTTGACATCCACTAGTTTTTATGCTTCAACTGAACCGGACTGACCATCGGTCACCAGTTCGACTGGTTCGATCCAATTTTCAAAACATGGGTGGAAATCTAAATCATTTCACAATATTAATAATGATTGCTAGTTAAACAATTTTTTGATTTGTAATATGTTATTTGTTATTTCTAAGAGTCATGTTGTTTCTAACTGTCAGAAAAAATCATTAAAAATATAACTTAAATTATAATAAATTAATAACATATTTATTTAATGCACAAAGTAAACGTAGTTCAAAAATAAATCTACATTGCGTGTGTGCTCTGTAAATCCTTTCAAATATTTCAAAGTTTTACAAAATGCTTAACTTTTTTTATTATTTTGTCAAAAATCAATAATTCGGTATAATTTACGTATAAATTATATATATATATATATATATATACACGTGCGAGTGTGATGTTATTGGACGATGCGGGTCCAATAAAGAAACTCTTCTTTTCTATTGTTCAGGATTCACTAAACTTATTGTATATGTAAATCAAAGTTCCAATAATACCCACTTCAAGGATTACGCAATTTTGATTTCATCAGTTCAACTCCTGCATTAAATAAAGTAGAATTGAAATATTATTTATATATATATATATATATATGTACTTCAAATGAATTCAAATGAAATGTGACACACAAGTTTTACTTTGCTTGTGTTGCGAATTTGTCTATTAATTAAAGGTAAAAATATTGAATTTCTGTTGTGCCACACCTAACCTGTGGCCAGCGCAACCTAACAACCCTATTAATTTAAAGAAATTATGAGGCACTAACAATTTTCAATTAATAAAAAATAATATAAACTTTTATTTTTCCAACTCTCATCTAAAACTTCATTTCTTTAAACTAGACTCCTGGATATAGGATTGAGAAAGTATATTAAATTATAAGATTTTTTATTTTGTCTAAATAGAGACTTGACAAATTTAATTTATATAGACATGAACTTTGTGACCTAACAATATGCATAAATTATCACAATTGATAATTCACGATATGTATAATGACAATACAATGATAATAGAAATATTGTCATTGAATTTTATTGTTTATATTTTACTAATTGTTAGTAATTAATGATAATATAGAAAAAAAATTGTTGCTGTGTATTAAAATTGTAAAAATCATTACTTAATTAGCTACTGTAAAAATTAGAGTTACATACAATGATATTGATACATTCTACTTGCTGCGCTTCTTTCAGCAAACAACCTCAAGCATTTCGATCTTTGGCAATTTGGTAAAAGGGTATACTTATCTTTGTATTTTGATTCCTCGAGTGAGAAGAAAACAAAGAAATGAGAGAAATTAGGGCTTTGTTTGGTTATGTTTCCCTTGTTTTGGGGAAATATAACTAAACATATCTTCATTCTCCCTTCAAAATGCACATTCTCCAACATATACATACATATATTATATATATACAATATATATATTTTATTATTATTATTCTAATATTAAAATAATCACTTTATTCCATTTTCATCCCAAAAATCCAACAAAAAAATATTAATTTGACTGTTACAGTAAAAAACATCTCCTTCAAAATACAAACAAACATACCAAAAAATAACTTTCACATTCTCCAATAATTCATTCTCCCAAAATACATAATAAAATCAAACAAAAAACATAACCAAATATTACCTAAAAGATCTCCCATTAGCAGTTAGAAATAAATCATATGTCCTTAATTTTTGTAATCAGTAAAATCCTATTACATTTTTCTCTATCTAATATTGGATGAAAAAAACATTGTCGTGCAATGAAATACAAATAAATTTATGAAAATCAAGGGCTAACCGAAAAAGGAACAAATATTAAAATTAAAGAAATACATAATCCAAGCCAAGAAATTTTTTTTGTTTTATTTTAATCTCTCCCAGATTTCATCTCTTTTCCGTCATTTTTGGTTATTGGTCTATCGTTGTATATATCAACATGCTTCTTTTACGCTTTGTAGTTGATTCTTTGCTTTATTTTAAAGAACTCATTGCATCTATTTATTTTATGGTTTCCTATCTTTCGCACTTTTATCAGTATTTTTTAAGGCACAATTTATTTTTACTATATAATCTATCACATTGTGTCTAATTTTTTTTAATATTTTCTATTATATTGTTTTTGAATTACATAAATATAAATTTAATCTGATTACAATTGTTTTCATATTTCAATAGGCATATATATATATATATATATGTGCCTATTTAATCTGACTGTAAAGTTTGGCTTTGTAGTATTTCTTGAATATAATTGTTAAAACTCATTATTTTCATGTTACATCTAATTATTTAGTGCAAATTTGTAGAACGAAAAACAAAGAAATTCCTCTAAATGTGTGATTGCTTGTGAAATTTTTTTCCTCCTCACAAAATTTCTCTCAAAAATTCCTCCTCTCTTTTTTGAAAATTTTTTAAAAATTTTCCCTCCTTCTCACAAACAATCACTCTCAGTTGTCACATCAATTGTAACTATTACACTTTTACCTTACAAACAATTATTCTCTCATAATATATAATTATATTTACACATAATACTTTTATATTAAATAATTTTTTTATAATATAATTATTACATAATTATATTTACACATTATATTGTATTATTTAAATAAAATTTTGATAATATAATTATTCACACATTTTTAATAATTCATAATATTATTTTTACGATATATAATTATATTTACACATAATATTTATAAATATTTACTATATATTTTCATATTTACATAACATTATTTAGTTTTGTGACATAATTATATTTGGACATAATGTTTTGCTATTTAAAAAAAAATTCATAGTATACAATTATATTTACACATAAAATTTTAATATTATTAAATAAAATTATTTTCATAGCATATAATCATATTTACACATTACATTATATTATTTAAATAAAGTTATTTCACAACAAAACTATCTCACAATTTTCCTTGACAAAAAATTCCCACACACAATCGCCACCTCATTTTCTCTCCCATGTCACATCAACTGCAATCATTACACTTTGGCTCATAAACAATCACAACCTCATAAAAATTTTCTATATCTCCCAAACAAAAAAATCTCACTACTTCCTCATGAAAATGAGAAATGAGAAATGAGAAATGAAAACACAAGCAATTCCAGCTCCGGCTTCTAAAACCTCCTTAGCTCTTCCTCCTCTTTCCTCAGGTTAGCAATTTCTCACCTTTAGAACAAAAAATAGCCATTGGAATTAAAAGACATTTTTAACATTCACTCATTGTTTAACAGAAAAATGAATGGAGTTTGGCCAAATTTGAAACTTTTAGGGGTTGTTTGATAAGAGGGAGAAGATCAATCCAAGATTTTACGGATAAAATTTATTACTACATAACATATATTAATTATCAAATATAATATTATTAATTAATATTTTATAATTGATGTTATTATTTATTTTAATGTATTTAAGTGTACTCGACATCCTTCGTCCGAAGATATCCTAGGAGCCCATTTGTTTTTACTTCCAAATGTTGTTTTTCACCACTATTCGCAAATTGAAAATTATTAACTTCTACATATTTTTATTTTTATTTTTTTTAAAATTTTATCATATCATCTTAATATTATATCAATCAAATTTAAACTTAATTAGACATAAAAACATCCATTATTATTTTAAATTAATTAAAGTATGCATATATTTTAAAAGAAAATGGCTTTCTTAAATATAAGCAAATATAAACCACCTAGATTTCATATATGACTATCTTAATCTTATTTTCAAATAAACCATTTACATACATTTTTATTTTTAAATCTCAACTCTGTACTTTTTTTTCCCTTCAATTTTTCAAAACATATACTACAATTTGTATATTTAAAATTATTTCATTTAACATAATGAATTAGCACAATACTTTTAATTCTGGTAAAGAATTCTTCCTGCGGTTCATCACATAAAACAAAGGCAATGTTTGGTTATGATTTATGTTTGATTTTAATATGTATTCTGGGGATGAATATTATAAATAATATTGAGGAATATGATGGACGAATGACTAGCCACGCTGCTGCCACTAAAGTGGACTATCGGCCAAACATCTCTGACAAATGACAAATTTCCAATAAAAATGTTCAAGTGATGAGTTTAATTAATTTGCAGCGACTTTTCCCCTGCAAAATCTCGGGTAGGATCATATTTCAGTCTCATCACCCACTTGAATAGTCAGACTATTGGCCAAATGTGTCGCCCTCGGAGCTTTAAATTCGCCCCACCCAGCAATTAATTTGTAAGTCCACACCCACCGCAGAGACACTCTGCGAAAGAAAGATGAGTTCAAATAAAGTTTTGCAAATCTCTTGGTTCGAAAATCAGATCGGCAGAGTGGATCGCATGAATTGATGATTAGAAGTTAATTTGATTTGGATTAAACTTAAGAATTGGATATTAAATTAACTAGCACATACCTGCTGTAATGCAAAAAAAATAATTTTAACATTAAAATAACTTATTTTATAATAATATTTATTTTACCAATGATTTAACAATGAATTGTGATTATTTTTAATTTTTAAAGAAAAAATTAATATGATTTTTTCAATTAAAGATATTATGTTTAAAGATAATTTTATTTAAATAAGTTGTAGAATATCAAGATTTGTTAATTCTAAGTTTATAAATTATACAAAATATTTTAAAATGATAAAATTTAAAAAAAATGAATAAATCAATTAAGAAAAATAAAAATATGGCACAATATTTTACCAAACACACTTTGGATACTAGGCATATATTTGTACATATATATCTTGATATGATAAATAAGCAAATAATAATTTTTTAAGATACAAAGCCTTTTGGGTATATTTTTTAATAATGTGGAAATTACAGTTACAATTTTTATGATGTTTGAAATTTTGAAACGTCAAGTATTTTTTTGGTTAGAGTAACTAATAACCTCTTTGTATTTTGTCTACAAAAATAACTTACATTAGATTTTTATTTGATAATTGATTTAATAAGTGGTTTGTAATTTGTAATTTTTATAAAATAAAACATCTCCTAGCATTCCATATAACTCTGATAAGTAAAATTTATTTATTTTATTATTTTAAAAATTATCTAATAACATATATTATGTACTTAAATAAAATAATAAGTAAAATTTTCAATATACAATTTAAATAAAATATCAATCTGTTGCAACTTTCTTTTATTAGTACATAAAAATGTACGAATAATTAAATGGATACTTATTTTCAATCAATTTTTTTTCCTATCTGACATCATTAATTCATGAAATTTTTTTTATGAATTATAATAAGCAAAGATATTAAATAAACATACGCAACATAATTATAAAATTGTGTAATCAACTGTATTTAAAAATATAAATAAAGTCATTTACCAATCTTTTGAAAAATTTTAACTATATCAATTATATATATGTCCTATATAAAATAATTTATTTCAAATAATTGAAAATGAGTTCTCCATTATTATATTGCTAAAAAATTGAAATGATTTAAATTAATAATATAAAAATAAAGTTCAAAGTTTATAGTTATTGTATGAAGTAACTTTTTATATTTGAAATAGATTCTTCAAATGAAATGATTTGTTATATACTATACGTATATAGTCTTATCTAAAATACTTTACATATCTAAAAAGTATTATTGTAAATATAATTAATTTTAAAGACGTTGATAATTAATTGAGGACTTGCATATAAATTAATTTATAATTATTCATTTTTTAAATTTCTAACTCTTTAATAAAGAAGTGATGATTTCATATTTTACATGTTTATTTGTCTATCTTTTTCATAGGCAATAAATAAGTTGTAAAATTTTTTAAATAACTCACGATACTAAGAAATAATTACTAGGGCTAGGTATTTTAATTTTACTTTTAAAGTATATTTAATATAAAATATATAAAAGTCATATGCATTTTATTCTTAGTTGTCTAAAAAAATTATTTAATAACAAAATAAAAATAATTTATTTAATTAATCAAATGATTGAATATTTTTATTTATTTAATAATTTTTTGATTAGAAATAATCAAAAATTGTATTACTTCAACTAAAAATAATGTGATCATATCCATATAAATACAAAAGAATTCATTAAATATGAAAAAAAGATTGTTGTTTTGAAATAACTTAGTTGTTAGCCACTCTATTTGGATAAATTTTGAACTATTTTGGATAAAAATGTAAGAATAAATTAAAAAGTAAATATGTAACTCTTTAAATAAAAGTAATAATTAATATTCACTAAAAACTCATATTTATTAGATACTTTTATTGCTTCATATATCCATTTAGTTTTTTTTATAGTAAATATTAATAAAGTGAATGTAAATTACTATGTATGAAATATATCAATTATGTAAAATGTATTTGCTTAGAAATGACATTTTTATTTCTACTTGTATATGCATAATTTTTTATAACTAATTTATTTATTGAAGGAGACATGAAATGAATTTCTTATAAAAAAATATTATAAATCAATAAATATTCAACCAATCAAAACAAACTTATCAAGGAACATAATATTATATACAAATCATGTAAAAAAATCTTTCTTATGTTCACATAATTATAAATGGGTAAATCAAGTGTTAATAAATTAAATAAATATTTTTTAAAAATATATACTATTTCTTTATTCATTTGATATAAAATTGAAATAATTTCAACAATTTAATAAAATTATAATATTTTTAAATATTTCATTATATCACATTATTCAAGGTATATTACCCAAATATGAAATATATGCAATTTTTTATCTAAATAAATTGAGAGAGTTGCATTTAAAGTAATAGTAAAATAAAACTTTAATATCAGATATAAATTCTTATATGAACATATAAAAATATTTAAAAATAGAATTGAAAATGAATACATAAAATAAAATTACTTGAAGTGAAAAATAACTGCATGCTGATGTTTTTAACTAGTATAAAAGTTACAATCCTATGTTGGCCATAAAACTTTAATTATATATATATTGAGGAAATAAAAAGTAATAGAATTGATGAGATATTTAAATATATTAGAAGAGTATCTAATTAATTTAAAATGAAAAAGAAATAAAAACAATATAAAAATGTGTTATAAAAAAATTAAAAATTTTCTACAAAATGAACTTTAAATTAAAAGTAAAAAAAGAAACATCATTATATTATATTAATTGGGAAAAAAATCCTACAATTAAAAATGTTGTAGTACAAGTAATAAAGAAATAAAAATATAAGAAAAATAATTCTAAAATAACAAAGTTATATAACAAACAACTGAAATATTTATTTGTTAATCTTGTGATAAATTAAATTTATACAATAGAATTTTGTGAAAATAGTACTTAATGAGGTGCTTATAAAATATTTTGTAAATCATAAACTTATTTAATGATATAAAAATATGATTATAGATATTTTTGAAATTATCTTATGAGATAAAAATCTATATTGCAATTTTGCTTAAGCACAATATGATATTTTAATTAAAATAAATAAGTTGGTTGTATGAAAATAAGATATAAAAGTAAATAAACAACCAATAAAAAATTTTCAATTGAATTAAAAAAATCAAAATTTTAAGAATTGAATATGAGGACAAAATTATATAATTAGATAAACACAAAATTGTGCTATATATAATACTATAGATATGGCGGCAATTGACAAACATCAATTAATAACTGATTTAATTTGTGGTGGTTCTATCGCTTGAACATTTATTTATTGATATTTTGTTGTGGAAAATTTAATAATGAAAAATAAAAACTAATATATATATATATATATATATAGAAGAAAATGAGTGTTAAAGATGATGATTAAAGACTTTTGGTACTTCATTTTTTGAAATATGAGTGTATTTCCTTGAAACTCAATGACGCAGCAACTATACGTTGATACTTTTAGTTAAAATCTATAATATGATGTAGCAAAATTAAAAAAATAAAAAAAGTGAAAATAAATAAAAATAAATAGAGCACGATGGTGTGGGTCACAATTGTGAAAGTCTAAACAAATTCTGAATTCTTAAAATTTAAATCTTAATTAAATTAAAAATTCTCATTAGTTGTTAATTTAATTTTTAATTTTATTTTAATACATTTAACTTGTCTACTATCAGAAAACTTATGTTGTATCACTCTAGAATTATAGCATTGATTGTTATCTAATAAGATAATTTGAAATATTTACAATGATAGATTTTTATTTCATCATAAAAATTCAAATTATCCATAATTATCGGCTTAATATTTTATCTCATTATATAAATTTAAAATTTAAAATGTGTTTGGTTATTGAATTTATATTTTACTATTTTTTGCTAAAACTTTTTTGATTTCTCTAGATTAAAAAAGATTATTGTATTTTATTCATATTTGAATATTATGCCTAGAAGATTCTAATTTTTTTGAAATATATCATTTTGCTAAGTAGTTGAAATTATTTCAAATTTTCTATCAAATGAGTGAAAAAATTTTGTTTTTATATGTAATGCTGTATGGAAATGGAGTGAGGTCCTTTTCATTAGACAGCAGAATATCGGTTCATTCTCTTTTGAATGTGCACAAAGCGATCTCTGTCTTAGAAGTTCTTGAAAGTTCACTGTTTTGTTTTGAGACTTTATATTTATAGTTTTTGTTTTGATGGACTTAGATCCTTTAGGGTTTTTTTTATTCTTTTTCATGGGTTTAAATTATTTTTGGGCTCTCCAACCCTTTTCCTTAATTGACTAATTTAATTTATCAAACCATTTTTAATTAATTTATCAAATTACCTTTATAACCAAAATTATCCACATTATTAAGTCACTATTTTCAATAGGTAACTTCTCAATGAAAGGCTTGATGGTTCCTAAGGAATAAGACATGTCAAAGGCTCCAAATTTCATTTGCCTAGTGAACTTTGATAGAGCTTTTAGGAGATTCAACAACTCCAGGATTTTAGCATTATCTACATCTTTCAAAGCAAGTAAAGCTGTCTTGAGTGGGCCTTCGGGGCGGTTGTTATAAAAACTATCTCCTGCAAGATTATTCGCTATATTAACTGTAAAGCAATCATCAGACTCTTTAAAAAATTTAATAGCATTAAAAATATTAAATGTTACCCGTTGGTCTTAAACTCTCATGGCCAATTCATGTTTCCTGTAATACCCCAAAAATTATAATTGGTAAAAATTCAAATATCATAATTCTTATTTGATTTTTAAAAATAAAAAATAAAAAAAATTGGGGGTTAAAATGTAAATAGAAAAGGATTTAATTATAAGAAATTTGAAAGTTTTGGGGATCAACCTATAATTACAGAAAATTATCCTTTAAATATCAATCCCCTCCCCCCTCCCCCCCAAAAAAAAAATTCATTCAATTTTTGCATGCAACCCCTCCACCCTTCTCCGGCGACTTCCTCTTTGATATCAGCAAAGCTTGAAGATATCAATACTATTTTACTCCTCTTAGCTCAAGGATCACCTTGGTACCAATATTTCACAAAAATAACCGGTGAAACGGTTGGAATTTGAGCAAGAAAATTGGATAGTGACGGAGGTGGCAGACGCGATGTCTTCTACTACATAAATTCAATTTTGAGTAGTGGGTTGTGATGATCTTAACTCAAGGAACAATTTTGGTGGCTTCAATTTCTTGAATGGACAACCAATGGTGGAGAATTTGACATGGCGACAAGCGGTGGAGGGGAGAGACCTAGTTTGGTTTTCCAGCAAATTGAATAGAAAATCAATGACAAGGCTTAAAATTAACCTAGGCATTTGATTGTGTATGTTGAGAGGCATCGATTATTGCCGGTGGCTAGCAACTCTGGCGGCAGTAGCACACAACGGTCTTGAGACAGAATCTTCATCTCATCGTGGTGGTCACATGCGTGGTATTGTTTTGTGGTGATTGATCTTCGAAAATGAGCTCTTTAATAAAATCCATTGGAATCGGAGTTGTTACCAATTGATTTATGTTGTTCTTATTACCTTACGATCTCTTGTATTCTGAAATGATTTGGGAAGAATATGATTGGAATTGAGAGAAAGGATGTATGGTTATATAATGTTAGGTAGACCTCGGTTGGTAAAATACATATATAATCCTTGATTAATTAAGATAATTAGGTAACTAAACCCTAATTTTGTATCTAATGATATAGATGCAACCAAATTATTAAAGATTGGATTGTTATTAATTAGATATAATTGTTGTAATTATATATTTGACTTTTGTGTTACATTGCGAGGATCAAATATTAATAGAAATTTGAATGAATTATTACGTTTTGTCTAAATTGTTGAAATGGGATTTAAATTGTTCAATTGGGAAATATTGACTTAGGAAATGATTATTGATTGGAACAAATAAGTAGGGTTGTAAATGGATATTCAAAAATTCATTCACTATTCGCATACGTATCCATTTATACAAAATTTATCCGCATCCATTTAAAGCAAATATTATCCATATTTGATTAATAGATATCTGATTATAAATAGATACGGATATAGTAAATGCTTATTCGATTAGTTTAATATCCATTCCAAATATATATTTATTAAATAATATATTATTTATATATTTCAATAAAAATCTTATAATCCATATATGTATATATAATTATAATTGAAGAAGTGAGAAGAATAAAGATTAAATTTTAAAAATTATTGCAATATAGAGAAAAAGTTGAAGAATAAAATTAATCCACTTAATTATTGTTGATTGATTTTATAATTAATATACTCAAATGCCATTATCATTATTAATAAGTACTAATAATCAATTATAAAATCAATTATTAATTAGAAATTATGCTATTTGTTAGATTGCTTTCTTTTTAATAAATTATATAGTTTCTTCTATTAATTAAAATATATATTTGTTACAGGTTCTAGATTCACATATTTGGATATTCGAAAGTAGATATCTAAATAATTATCATTAAATATCAATATAAAAAAATAATTCGAATATGGATAAATTTAATAAAATATGAATGCATTTGAATAATTATATTCGAATACGAATATATTCAAATTCGATCGATATTTGAGAAATACAATTCGAATATAATTCTTAAATATCCATCAAATTCGTATTCGTACCTGAATATTTGATCCAAAATTTTTATAGATTGACCCCCAAAACTTTCAAATTTCTTACAATTAAATCCTTTCTTATTTACGTTTCCATCCGAATTTTTTTTCAAATTAAAAATTTGATTTTTAAATTTTATTTTCTCTAATTATAAATTTAGGGCTGTTACAAGTTCATTCAGTTGTATTTTATTTTTGCCTTTTATTTTCAATATTTTTAAAATTTGAAAAAATAATTAGAGAAAATGAGGTTAAAGTGAATTTGCACTTGAATATGTTGTCCATAAAGTATTCATTATATAAAGTTTAGCAGATTGCAGGTGGAGAGAGATAGTAATTGTGAAAAATAGAGAGAGAAGATATATTGATTATTAGGAGAAGATATATAGGCAATTAAAAAATGTATTTTGAATGAAAATGAAAAGAAATTATTGATAATTTATTTTTAAATAGTAAAAATGGGTGAAAGTAGATTTAAAACTGAAAACAAATAAGGGGTAACTCATCTCGCGTGGTAATAGATGCTGAGGGTAGTGAGACCAATCAACCTTTTGCCTTGTCTCTCAATGAGAAAGGGAACAACAAAAGTTTGCTTGCATCGTCTTACACTCCATTATGCTTGAAGGGGTCACAGATCTTAAGAAAACTAACCTTATGAGCGCAGATCTTGAGTTGCACACCCCCAATTGACATTGAGTTTTGTACCAAAAGTGTTTGCATGTAGCTGATCCGAAGTTGCTCTAGTTAAAGCCCCAAAGTCTCCAAGAAGCCTATTTTCTAGTTGAAGTGCTCATCTGCATCTTCGAAAGCCTCTCTCAATCTTTAGATCAAACAACAATAGTTTGGGTCTTGAACATAACAAGGACTCTCGAACATAAAATAGACAAACTAAAGAGTGAGGTTTGAATTAAAACTTAGTGCTTAAAAAATAGTATAAGCATAAGCAAAAACAAAATAACTTTCATTCTGCGACAATAGCATCAAAAACTTATTGGTACAAAAATGTCAACACACAAGTTCATGTGTCACAAGAAGTAATAAATGATACGTAGAGTGTCATTTCCAAGAACTAAATTATTTGCCACTAGTTAGTAAATTATCACATGTTTGTTTTATCCAAATAATAATTAATTTGATTGAATTCAAAAATAAATTAACAAAAAATAAAAATAATAACTGCATTGAATTTTAATTAAAAGCTAAAGCCTAAAAATACCATATTCTGATTTCAGTTGCATTAATTCTATTAATTCCTTTTGAGGAATTTAACGAATGGGATTATTAATCTTGAGTGTGAATAACTTGTAAGCCTCTTCAAAATTACTTGCAATAAATTGCTAATTTATCAATTCAATATATTTTTATATAAATTAACTAAATTGTGAATGACAATTTCCAACTCAATTGATCACATTGGGCAAGCAATACTCCTATGCTACACGCAAATTTAGATTCATTTCTCTACTTAAACAATGAATCCTAAACTCTTCTATTTCTAGCCAACCCTAACTTCACTTTTCCAAGCTTTTCTAGGATTTTTAGATGTATTCGATAGTTAATCCCACAGTCATATGGAAAACAAGCACATAGTAGAGGAAGTAACCTAATCATCCATCAAATTCAGTGAAGAAAATTATAAAAATTAAATTAATTGAATTTTAATTCATAATTGTATAATAATGAATTAATTCATGTTTGAATCATAAAAAATAAACTTGAATAAAATGAAGCATTGTAAGCATTAAGAAAGAAAGAGAGAGTAAAATCGATAAGAAGAAACTTTATTCCCATACAAATTTGCTCGCCTGTGTCTCCTCTTTAATTTCCTGATTTGCTCGCGAAACTTGAAATTTAAACACACAACTCCAAAATTAGAATCCTAACTAAATGTTTGAAAGGTATATTTATACTTGATAATAAACTCTTCCAACAACATATAGGTGAATTCTCACTTTTGCCATTTAAAGTTGAAATCATATTTTGTTTCTCAAAATTGTCGCTAGACGTGCGTTAGGGTGCACATGACCCTGCACGGGGGCATGCAAGGCACTGTCTGATTCATTTCCGCCGTTAATTCACATGCGGTGGTGCAAGATGCCGGCGTCTGGGTGCGCACAATACCGTCATCAACTTGTTCCCATCAACAGTCATGCACAAGGGCATCCCATCAACTTGGGATGCTGGTATCCTAGTTCTATTGTCCTCCATAGTTTATTTCTTCACCAAAAGTTGTGCCGCCGTGTAAGCTAGCACTACTATAAAAGAGATTTTGAAGCTATTCCTTTTGTTTTTAAAAGTTTGAAAATTTTATCTAATACATATGAAGACACATGGATAAATAGACTCTATAGTTGCAGTCACCTATTATGTGAAAACCATTTTATGTGTTGCCTTTATATAAAACAATTGAGGTATTTTTTCATTTTTTTAAGGGCTACTTTACCATTATTTATGGGTTATTCTAATATGTGCCATGGTACATAAGCCTCCAAATAGTATATAAGGCAAATAATATAAAATTGCCCACTTAAATTATTAATTGTCCTTATAAATTATTTGGAAGCCTGTGTACCAGGGCCATATTGGGATAGTCCATAAATGGCAAAATTGTAAAATTAGTCTCGTAACTATATTCTACTAGTAAATTTTAACTTTATCTTTTTGGGCCATAATTTTTGTACAATAGCTTTTGAATTTTAGCAATTTAAAGACAAATTCAACTTGAAGTCATTTGCAACTGGCCCAATCTTATATGGCACATGATGTGGCGCCACATCATCAAACTTGTCTTACTTTTCTCCTGAGTGGCAATGACGTGGCAATTCAACCTGCCACGTTAGCAAAATATGAAAAATAATAAGTAAAAATATATATATATATAATAAAAAAAATTAAGACATAAAAAATAAAAAAAGCCAAAAAAATAAAAATGTATACAAACAAATAAATATACATACATATTTAAATTTTAAATACATAAATATATATACATATTATATATATAGACCTTAACACTCCCCTCAACCCCCCAACACCCGCCTCCACCATGGTTGCCATGGCTAGGCCATTAACTGGCAGATCTAGATTGGTCAGATTTGTCTAGCCTTGGTTGCTGGCAGATCTGGACTGGCCAAATCTGCTTGGCCACATGGGCATGGAGGCTGCAACTTGACATATGTGACTTGACTGCCAAGCCAAAGTGAAGGTGGCTGCTAGCCATGCAGTCGCTTGGTCAAGGTAGGCGGCTACTCGTCAGTAGCCAAGTTGAGGGGAAGCGGGGGAAGGGGTGTGGTTGGTGGGGTGGAGGGGAGGAGCGCTAGAGGAGAAGGATGGGGATTTTCATTTTATTATTATTATTATTATTATTATTATTATTATTATTATTATTATTATTATATTTGAATTCTTTATTTATATTTATTGAATAATTGAATTATTTTAGAATATTTAATTATGAATTTAATATTATTATGTAATTTATAATTATATACTTAGGAGGATAGACTTAAAATTTTATTGTTTAAGTTTTATTTTGTTATGTTTGAATTAACAAATAAAATATATTTATATTTAATAGAATTATTTTAGATGTACTTATTATTTTAATGTTATTATATAATTTTGAATTATGTAGATAATAGGATAGACTTAAACTTTTATTTCACTTTTAACTTAATAAATAAAGTCAACAAAATTTATTTAAATTTTTAGATATGTTTACTATTTTAATATTATTAAATATTTTAACTTAATATTATTAAAATTATATGGCCTAAAGTGATAAATTAGATTTTTAAAAAATTTTAGATGATGAATTCGTATGAAATAAAATTTTATAAATTTAAAGGATATTTGATATTTTGAATTCTAATGTGCAAGTTTAAAAATATTTTTTTAGGACTCAATTCATTTAATTCGATAATTTAGCAAGTGGGATATATGTGTATGTGTGTTTATATATGTGAATATATATGTATATAAATATTTTTCAAGATTTATCTATTTTTTTACCCTTTTGCTTTTTTCAATTTTTATGTACTTATTTTTTAATTTTTTGTGCAAATTTTCTTTTCGTTTCTTTTCTCTCTTTTTTTTTTGTTTTTGGTGTCTAGTATAATACATGGCAAGAAGAGATTGCCACACCACATGCCATGTAGGAGAGAAGATGTGACGTGGTGCCGTGTCATGCGCCACGTAGGATATGACTTCAGGTTGAATTTATCCCCAAATTGTTAAAATTCAAAAGCTAGTGTGTCAAATTTGCGGCTTGAGAAGATAAAGTCAAATTTTGTCAGTGGAATATAGTTACAGGACTAATTTTGCAATTTTTCTGTCCATAAATAATTGAAAAATAATTCCTAAAGAATAAAAAAATGTCTCTATTACTTTATATAAAGGCAATCTATAAAATGACTTCTATATAATTCACAACTACACAACTACAAAGACTATTTATTTAAATGCCTCCATATGCATTAGAGGTAATTTTCAAACTTAAAAAAAAAAAAAGAATATTTTCAAAAGCTCTCTTTCATAGTTGTGAAATTTGCCTCATCTGTAAAGAAAATGTTTTAAGTCATTTCTTTCACAAGATTCACAATATCCTTAAAATAAATAAGGGATGGAATTTAAATGAGATTGAAAAAAGGCACATGATTCTCTATACAAAGGTACTACTCTTAAAATGGTATTTTACATACTTTTTAGACTTTTTTGATAGTTATTCCTATTTGCATTCTGGTGATTTTTTTTAATATTTAATAATTCTTTATTTCATTTTGGACACTCAATTTCTAGAAGTGTTTCTTCGACCTTATTCCATTATGTTGGATGCATTACAAATAAATATATTTATTTTATAACAAATTGGTTTTTTAAAAAAATATTTAGTACATTTTACATGTATAAGAGATGAAACACTTGTTACAATAAAAAATTTAGATTGTTCTTATCATCATATATTAAATTATTGTAGAAATTTAGACTGTCCTTGTCATCAATATATCAATTATGATCTACATATATCGTATATCAATTATCTGTATATGTGTGTATATATATGCGTTTCATGTATTGTATCTTATGCTCCGATTACATTGATGCCGACCTCTCCATGTGCTAACCTGACAAATTGCAACCTTTCATTGAACAACTCGTATCGCCATAAATACCTCTCCGCTCACGCAACTAGTTTACAAGTTGTACGGCGCATGAACAGCTTTCTGCGGTACGTACATTAACTCTTGAAAATTTTTCATGCAATACTCGGTTTGTTTATGTAAGTACTTAGGCCTGGATTGGTTGCGTTTTTATTCTCATTTTCTGTTTTCATTATTTTAGATTGTGTTTTTATTTTATCACTATTTTGCATGTGGAAATGAAAATAAGAATATTGGATGCGAATTGTGAAAATATGGAAAAAAAAGGTAGATTGAAAATAATATTTTAATAATATAATATTAAATATTGTAATGAAATAATATTAATTATTATTGTTTAATTAATTGCGGCCCCATTATCTTGTAAAGATAAAAAAATAATTATTTAATAAGTTAGTGAGTGATGATGTGATGAAAAATTAGTATTAAATTTTATATGAATTTTATTGTTTTAGAATGATAGAAAAAAATTAATAATTAATTAATTTTAATTATTTTTAAATTAATCCATATTATAAATTTTTTTATGAGTATAGACTCTAAAACCAATAAAAAATCGACGCCATCCACGGAAATCCACACCCTCATACCTCCACATTCAACCCCAAGGAATCTATGTAACAGAATTTTTTATTACCATTTATTCATTTAGTAAAACGTACCTACTTAATGACCACACATCTATATTTTATTTATTTTAATTATAACTATATATCTGCTAATAGTTAAAGATAAATGGTGCGGTATTTTGAAGTATACTTAAAAGGTGTGCAATATTTATATGAAATCCATCTTCGGATGTGTGTTTTTTTTAGGTGGTGATTGGTATGGATGAATAGGATTAAGTGGAAATGAAAAGGCTTTAGGAATATAATGAAGTTGGGATATGAACGATATTGGTATAATTTATCTTATAATTAGTATTGATATGAGACAGCTCAACAGGCCCATTTAGTCCAAAAGATTTATTCAACGTGCAAGGCCCAATATTAGTTCTGGGCTGAATCATTCGACATCAATCATCTAGTTGAGTATGCTGATACCGATTGTGCTCAATGAGTAGCGTCATCCATTCTAGCCTATTTGATCATCTCTCACCTGCCCTATCTGTTCAACTGTTATCAATCAAATGACTCACTCCGGCACTGACTCGAATCCATGCCGCATCTATTATTTTGATAAGCAGCATGATTTTGCATTAATGGCGCATGACAGTTGGTACAGTCACTGCCACCAACTCTACCACCACCTTTGACAAAAGAAGTGTCTACTAGAGGTACTATTCACCCTGAAAAATAGGAGATGGTGCCATCTGAAATAGTACCAAGATCAGGAATGACCATCAACCCTCTGGCAAGGACTAAAGCCCACTACACCTTATAGGGGCACCTTCGACAAATCACACATTAGGAGAAGGCTATAAATACCTCATAGCCAACTACGCTCTAAGTAATGCCAAATACGCTATAAGCTTTCAATATTCTATTCGATTATCATATTTCGACCAGAATTGACTTCAGCGTCAAAGTACCTTAGTCGGAGGCACCTCGGGTAGTTTAACGTGTATTGTTGTTGTAGATCTCAAGCCTTGAGAAGAATATCACTTAGACTGCTCAACATTTTAGGTCGAATCTACCAAAATACTACCCTTTCACTATAAACAACTTTCAACATCATCATTTTTGGCGCCCTCTGTGAGAAACCTTTGAGATTGCAATGAGAAAATGGTGAACACACACAGAGCCATGTCAGGAAAGGAAGAGAATAGGAAGTTCACGTTCCCATATCCCCCTCCGCCCCAACAAGGTGCACACACTCCAAGCCCCAGCACCCCTTAGGAGCAAGTGATAACATTAACTATGCCCTAGTTAATATAGCTAATAAACGAGCAAATCTCTACTCAAATCTAAACCTAGCTATCCGCTGCACTAAATAGACACACCAATGTACCCACTCTTGCCGCCAGTGCCACCCTACAACCGCCTCTTCCAAAAGATAAGTTCCCTAGGGATAGCTGCAGTCACCAAGAATCTAAGTGGCCGCCCACCCAACCTGATGCCAGTCCTAGATGCCCCTAGGAGAAGAGGAGGCGGCCAGAATTGGGGGAAGAGATTACCGACTCAGTAGATCATGTTCAACCTAATCGAGCCCTGCAGTGAGATAGGGTCGAATGCTCCAAGCGTGACTACCGCGAAGACATGGGAGAATCTGCAGACCTTGCAGCCCGGCCCATTTAAGCCCCATAGCGTAATAGGATCGAGCATGCCAAGCCATGTCTTTATCAGAATGCCACTCTAGCGAATTGAGAGAAATAGGAGGAAGTGTCTCATCAAGTCCAGTAGTTGAATAGGCGCCTCGATGAGATCTTAAGGAAAAATACTGAAAGAGCGCTTAATCCGGAAGGCCCTCAAAGATCTCATCAGGAGAGAGGATCTCCATTCATCCAAGATATTATCGATGAGTGCATTGCTGTCGATGCAAATGTCCCAACCGATCTATCAAGATATGATGGCTTAACGCCAACGAGCACCTAATGCAGTTCGAACACATGATGTAGTTGCATAGACATAATGAATACATCTATGCCAAAATGTTGGTCACCACCTTTCAGGGCATTGCGCTCGACTAGTTTGTGAAGCTCGAGCCATTGTCAATTTACTCTTATAACCAGCTATGCGATAAATATTTGCATTAATTTGCCAACATGAGGAAGGCAAAACTCTCCCACACCCATCTCTATGCCATCAAGTAAAGTGAGGGGGAGTCCCTCCATGATTTCTTTACCAGATTTAACATAGAGGATCTCAAGATAGATAACCCCATGTTCGAGTTCCTGATAGATGTGCTATTCTTAGGGCTCAAACACAAAGAGTGTGCCAATGCTTTAGTGCGTGAATGCATTAGGTTGATGGAGGAGTTGCTTGACCTGGCTGAGTGATACATGACCTAAGAAAAGATGAACAAGCTCAAGTTTGGATCCTCCAAAGTTGACAAGAAGAAAAAAAAAATAACCAAAAGCACAAAGAACGAGGTCAATCTTTTATAAAGCGTTTCCATGACTATATGCCCCTGAATATCCTAAGGAGAGAGGTCTAGTTCGCTATCCAACATGATAACCTCCTCAAGAAATCAAGGAAGCTGATGGAGAATGAGGCAATTAAAAAATCTAAGAAATATTGCCACTTCCACAAACAGAAAGGGCATGACACAGATGAGTGCTTCAATCTCCAAGATGAGATCGAGAGGTTGATCAGGTAGAGCTACCTCAAGAAGTATATAGTTGTGGACATTCAGGTCGAAAGGGGCAAAACTGATCGAACTCCCCATAGAGAAAGGTTGGTTAGCCCTAGAAGGAAGGATAAAGAAAAAAAACCTGCCTATGAGAATCACCTGCCTATTCGAGGAGTGATTAACATGATTGTGGGAGGTCCCACTGAGGGGGACTTAAAGTTTGCCCAAAGGAAAACCCAGATGAGGCTCAAGTCAAATAAAGCATCGCCCGTCGAGACAACATTCCACATAACGATGAGTGCAAAGACCATCTCATTCACTAACAGTGACTTAGTCCACCTTAAGGGTAAAAATATCAACAATAAAATAGACTGTCCAATGGTAGTCTCTGTTGAGGTTGCTAATTTGAAAGTACACAAGGTTTTGGTCGATAATGGCAGCTCGGCCAACATCATCTTCCTCTCCACTCTAAAAAGAATGAATATAGACCAACTGAAATTTAAATTTGTGCGAACCTTACTAGTCAGATTTGGAGGGTCAGAAATCATCCCGGAAGGATACATCAACTTGTTGACATCATTTGGAGAGGCTTCTTGAAGGAAAACTTTGATAGTGAACTACTTAGTGGTCGATGCCCCCATTTTCTTACAACGTCATTATAGGTTGACTCGCCCTCAATGACTTCTGCGCCATTGTGTTGACCTACCACATGAAAATCAAGTTTTCGACCCTAGTGGGCACATACGAGCTTTTGTGCAACATGAAGGAGGCCTGGAGATGTTATAACATCTCAGTCAAGTCAAGCGAGTAGAAGACTTAACTGCAACTGAAGGCCTCGGGGGACGCCTTTGTAATGGAACTCGAGGAGACCCAGGCCAGCAAGAAGAGAAAGTTGGAAGACACTAAGGTAGAGCCTGTCAGGGAATTTAAGATCGTTGAGCTGGAATAAGAAAACCTCGACAAGACAACCAATATCAGAACAAACATAGGCTCTCACCCAGAGTGTCTTATGGTCAATTTCTTGAGAAAAAATATTGATATCTTTGCATGGAGAGCATTCGACCTCCAAGGAATCGACCCTAACATCATCATGCACCACCTTAATGTTGACCCTTTATATAAATCAATTAGACAAAAGACAAGAACATTCAATGTTGAGAGAATGCAGATCATTGAGAAGGAGGCCAGGAAACTCCTAGACGTAGGTTATATTGTAGAACTTCAATATCCTTTTTGACTTTGTAATGTTGTACTAGTTCCAAAGAATGAAAGGTAATGACGAATGTGTAATGATTTCATGGATTTAAATAAAGCATGCCTTAAAAATCCTTTCCCCCTATCTTAGATAGATTTATTAGATGATTTAACTGCTGGTTGTGAGTTATTGAGCATGATAGATGCATTTTAAGGTTATCATCAGATTTTCATGGCTCCCAAGGATAGGGATAAAACTTCTTTTGTCGTTCTTAATGGGATATACTATTTTTTGGTCATGCCTTTTGGATTAAAAAATGCCAAAGCAACTTACCAAAGGCTCATCAACTTTATATTCAAAGATGAAATTGAAAAATTAATGGACGTTTACGTCAATGATATGATTGTAAAAATCGAAAAAGCCCAAGATCACTTACTCAACCTCAATCATACTTTTTCAATCTTGAGAGCATTTGGTCTAAAATTGAACTCAAATAAGTGTACATTCGGGGTCTGTGGAGGAAAATATTTGGGCTACATAGTCAACTAAAGGGGCATTAAGGTAAACCCACAGAAAATTCAGGCCATTCTCGATGTTACCCCTCTGAGAATAGTTAGAGATGTTCAGAGGTTGATTGGGAAGATTATAGTATTAGGGAGGTTTATTGCAAGATTGGCCAACAAAAGTTAACCCTTCTTCAAAATTCTAAAAAATGCCAAGAGTCTAGTTTCCAATAGAGTGAATAGTGTGATTAGGCGCTGGTTGAGTTGAAGCAGTACTTAGTCTCGTCCCCATGCTTGCAAAACCTAAATTGGGAGAAGTACTCTAGATATATTGGGCTATCTTGAAAGCATCGATCAGCTCAGTATTGATCTCGACTTGAGATGACAGCCATTGATTGATCTACTATTGCAGCAAGTCACTCCATGGGCCAAAGTATAATTGCTTGGAGATCGAGAAGTTTGTCTTAGCATTGGTGACTGTGGCTCAAAAGCTGCAGCTATACTTTCAGTTTCATTCTATTATAATGCTAACCAACCAACTGTTGAAGTAGGTATTAACGAAGCCGGACATATCTCGAAGACTGACCAAATAGAAAATCGAATTAGGAGAATTTGACATTAATTTTCAGCCTCGAACAACCATCAAGGCATAAGTTCTAGATAACTTTATTGTCAAGCGAGTCGACTTGCCTAAGAAGAATTATGAAGCCCCTCTTGTTTGGACCTTGTATGTTGATGGATCATTGACCACATTTAGAAGAGGAGTTGGGGTTGCTCTCTGCTCCCCAGATGCAGAAAAATATGATTTTGCAATAAAATTAGACTATGCAGTCACGAACAATGAGGAGAAATATGTGGCCCTTTTTGCAAGGATAAGAATGGTGCTCGATCGGGGTGTCGAACAGGTTGTCGCCATTACAGACTCCTAGTTAGTAGCTGAATAAGTTGAAGAAAATTTTGAACCCAATGACTCAACAATGAGCTGATACCTGGCTAAGGTAAAAATGTTGCAACAATCATTCGAAAGGTTCACTCTTAGTCAAGTTTCTCGATCTAAAAATTAATGGACAAATGCTCTTTCAAAGTTTGCCAACTCCACCAGGGGCACGAGGGATAGGAAAATCACATTTTTGGTCACTAATAGGCCATCGATTGGATCCCATGAGGAAAATTTGATAACAAGCATTGAAGAGACTGTACCTTCTTGGCAGGTCCTGATCAAACTATATATGAGCCAAGGCACCGTCTCCAAGGACAGGAATGAGGCTCGATGCCTTCAAGGTCAAGCCGCCAAATATGCACTCAATGAGCATGATCAGTTGTACAATAGGTCAACTTTTGGATCCCCCTTGAGGTGCCTGGATCCCGATCAGGCTCTAGAGGTATTACATGACATTCATACAGGTATGTGTGGCAACCATTCTGGAGGAAGATCCCTGGCCCACAAAATAATCAAGTACAGATGCTTTTGGCCAACATTGCTGAAAGAATCAGTGAATTATGCACGCAAATGTACATCATGTCAAGTCCATTCAAATTTGTCACACCAACCCGTAGTGCCAATGGTCAATGTCTAAATTTCTTGGCCATTTGATTAGTGGAAAATTGATATTTTGGGCTTATTGCCAAGATCAATGGAATAACAAAAATTCATAATCATCGTAGTCAAGTATTTTACGAAATGGGTTGAGGCTGAGGCTATTCCTAAGATAATGGATGCAGCCATTAAGAGTTTCATATGGAAAAATATCATCTACCGTTTTGGTCTGCCCAAAGTCCTTATCTCAGATAACGGCACTCAATCTAGAGAAAGAGAACTAGAGGTTAGTGTGAAGCCTTATGGATCACACAACACTTCACTTCAGTGGGCAATCTTCAATCAAATGGCCAGACGGAGGTGTACAACAGAATGATCTTCGACCATCTGACAGCCAGAATACATGACACTAGCTCGAATTGGGCAAATGACCTACCCAGTATGTTATGGGCATATAGGATAACTCTTTGAATAGCCATAAGTCATACCCCTTACATCTTGTTTATAGGTTTGAAGTAGTTATCCCCTCAGAGCTAATTCAACACACAACTCTAATCATTCATTTCCATCCACTAAGAAACACATCAGAGAGCAAACTCGACCTCAAAACTATCAACGAGCATCGCCAAGAAGCCTATAAAATTATGCAGTGCTACAGGTTGAAGATGATTGAGAATTATAACAAAAGGGTTAAATTATGTCGTTTTAAGGTCAAAGATCTCATTCTCAAAAAGGTAGAAGTCTCCTAAAATATTGGCAAGCTCGACCCAAAGTAGGAAGGATCGTACACTATTGATAAAGTATCAAAGCACAATGCCTATAAACTAGCTAAGATGTAAGGAGAGGAACTCCCTCACCCGTGGAATGCCATCAACCTCAGGGAAATTTCACATTTGAAATTATGTTGTACTTATCTTTGAAGTTCTCCAGCTTGAATAAAATTCCAACAATATTGCTACAATTTGTAGGCATTGTTATAATCATACTTTGCAGCAGCTTCATGTCACCAAGTCTCTAGTCGACCCTGTATTCGATGAATAAGTAGCCTCTCACTACCACTCAAGCAGCTTCATGCTGCCAAGTCCCTACTCGACCTTGTAGTGGATGAATAAGCAGCCCCTCGCTGCTACTCAAGTGGCTTTATGCCGCGAAGTCTAATAGTCAACCACGTAGTCGACCAAGTGGTATTAAAAATCGACGATGCAGTTGTGCAGATAAATTACTATGCATCAGACAATATTAAACAAAGTCAACAACAATGCTGTTAGATCTTCTTCATTATGATGGTGATAACTAAATATTTTATTAGGTATTCACCACATGACTATGACAGTCTAGTTGAATATGACGAGGTTCAGTAACTATCTTTAAGGTAACAAGATGGAAATGAAAAATATTCTTTATTCATTAACTAGTTGATCATCATTACATTGAACCAAAAAGAAAACAAAAAGAGAAGAAGAATGTAGAAAGGCCAATTTAATTCTGGCTTATCCTCGTTTGGTCGCGCTCAGGCCATTTTGAGTCCTACTCCAGCAATGCGCACGCAAGGGGCAAAACAGCTCGAGGTTGTTCGAAAGGCCTAATAACATCACTCAGGAAGTCGGTCGAGCACAGCACGTACTACACCACATCAACCTCTTTCTTCCTCAGCTGCACCACAAGGTCATCAACGAATATGAATTTCTTGGCTAACTGTTCTAACTTTACATCAATCTCAGCCTTCTTCCTTTGAGCTTCAGTCAGAGGCTTATCTAGTGCAATGATTGCAATTTTTTTCTCAAAAGCTAGCTTGACTTTACCTTCCTCAGAGTCGGGATAATGCTTTAGTTTCTCATCTAGTGCAGGGTTTATCTTGCTCTTGTTGTCAAATCAAAAAGCATATCCTAGGTGCTTGAGTTGCTTCATAGTCTTATGGAATGCCTCGCCAGCATCATCAATGGATGTGATCATGCTTGCATCCTAAAAAATAAGGCTTAGGATAAACTGCTTGACTGCTTTGCGCTGTAGCATTGGGAGGTATCGATTGAAGGGCTTCTTTACCTCATTGGTTATCTCTGCACAGCCTTGGGCCTGCCAAAAGTAAAGCTCACCTACAAGTCTAAGTGGACCTTTTTTATTATGGAGTCCATTTGACTCCTCTCTTTGACTGCTTTGACCAGCTATTGGTCCTTGGAGTCCAGCTATTCTTAGAGCTCAGCCATCTTTTTATTCAATTGCTCGACCTAGAGTTAGGAAGACTCGAGCTGCACTTTGAGGGTTTCCATATCCCCTCATCCCTGCAATTCTTCCTTATCAGACTAGGCTATAATAGAAAAGAAGAAGAAGAAATTCAATGAGAAATTATCGATCTCATACTTACCATATTACAGTGGTAAGCCAAGGCCCAAAGAACCCCGACCTGGCTAAGGCTCATTAGTTTTTGCTAGTCGGGTAAGAAGAGCCCTGAATTCAGCCACTTTAGGGCATTACTATTAGTTATCCCTTCTTAGATGATGGAGGTTGAGTCAGTTAAATCATGGGCTGGGTCAGTTGTGAAATATGGCAGAGCTAGCTGGGGGAGTTGGAACAGTACTCCATCATCGGGTTTTTCAAATAGGTTGTAGCCTGTCACCACCTTTTGTTTTCCCTTGTCCTCTGTGGCCCCTTTTTAGAGCTGAACCTCCATGCTCAACAATTGACCTTTTTCCCCAACCTGCGGGGCTACTTAGTACAAGCTCCTCTCGGCAAGTGGATTAAGTTTTGGGTGCATGTTCAATTTGTGGGGATGAGGAGCTAAGGTCAATCAAGTCAAAATTGCTGGCTTTGCGGGTACTCATTCTCATCGAGTGGCAATAGCTCTACAGCATTCCTCATTTCTCAGAGCTCTAGCTTGAGCTTTAGTTTTGCTCCTGGTCATTACTTCTTCTCAATTTGTAGACACAAATAAAATAAAATAAATATCAGAGTCAAGTAGAAAGATGAGTAGTCAGAATTAAAATGGTCTATGAGAATTTCTGCCTAGTTAATCCCCCACAAACAGGTCGAATTAAGCCAGTGATAAGCCAACCAATACCAGACACCTTTCTTAAATTAGAACGGAGGCCCAAATTTGACTAAATCTTGACAAAGGTATTAGGCCAGCTAGGTGTCTGGTTCCTAGGCATCTCTATAGGCCCTCTCCACAAATCCCTTAGAATGAAAAATTCCCTTGGCCTTCGAACATAGAAAAAATATTTTTTCCACTCTTGGCCGTAAGAAAAGGCAAGGGATACTAAAAATTTTTGACGGGGATGAGCAGTTAAATAGTAAAAACTAGAATCCTCGGTACCCGACTTTCACGACATGGGTAGGTGAAATAAATTTAAAAAGTTGGTGAAGGAGGTGGGTTGATTATACAAGTGCATTAGCACGGCAAAATTATACAGGGTGATGAAACAGTTGGAAAGCAATTGGGTTATGCAAACATCTAGGCCGACTAGAAGGTCTACTATCGCTTGTGCGAGGGGTAACCTAAGGTCACATCTCAACCCTTACTGAAACACCATTATACACCCCTGGGGAGGTCGATGCATTCTACCCCGAGCTCCTGGCACTAACAACTCATACTCTTTGGGGATATGGTACATCTCCTTAATTCATTCAGGTTGGCGGGGGTTATTTTGGAGGTTATTTCTCTATAGTGGTCTAGTGTAAATAACTGACCCTGGGTCACAGAAACATCACTCGAGTCAGCTTCACCCTCAGAAATAATCCTCATATCACTCGAGCTACTGGAACTGCTTAAACTCAAGCTATCGCTCAATGAACTACTTGGACTACTCTCACGAGATGTTTTAAATGTACTCCCACCCCTAGTCTTCCCCTGATAGGCCACACTCTCAGACTTAGTGCCTTCGCTATCGGAATTGGTAGACATTTTTTCACAAAAGAAAAAAGGAGAAAAGAACAAATGGGCAGAATAACTTACAATAGATATCTTGCAAACTCTAAGCGCACAAAAGTTGGAGAACTTCAAAGGTAGGGATTCGATCAGATATAATTTTAGCAAAAGTGTAGATGAAGACCTATGTCTCTATTATTTATAGGCATTTGTGCGTGAAAACCCAAGTGCCAGTTATAATTACACCCTACCTCCATACGCTTCATATTTTGTGAAGTAATCGACACATTGAATGTGGATAACTGCCATAACCACCTATGTACTCCCTGCTCCTGCTCATTGACAAGCTCGATTAGGACCACAAGTGGGGGGGACTTATGATATGAGATAACCTAATAGGCCCATTTAGCCAAAAAGACCCATTCAACATGCAGGGCCCAACATTAGTTCTGGGTTGAACCATTCAACATTAATCATTTGGTTGAGTATACTATTATCGATTGTGCTCAACGAGAAGCGTCATTCATTCTAGCCTATTCGACCATCTCTCACCAGCCCCGTCTACTTGACTATTATCAACCAAAGACTCACTCCAGTACTGACTCAGATCCACACAGCATTTATTATTTTGACAGGCAGCATGCCTCTACATTAATGGTGCCTAACAGTCGGTACAGTCGCTGCTACCAACCTTGCCACTACCTTTAATAGGAAGGCACCTACTAGAGGTACTGTTCACCTTGGAAAATACGAGATGGTGCCACTTGGAGTAGTATTAAGATCTAGAATGACCATCAACCTCCTAGCAAGGACTAAAGCCCATTACACCTAGTAGGGGCACCTTCAACAAATCACACACTAAGAAAAAACTATAAATACCTCATAGCCAACCACACTCCAGGTAATGCCAAATACACTATAAGCTCTCAATATTCTATTTGATTATCATATTTCGACTAAAACTGACTTGAGCGTTGGAGTACTTTAGTTGGGGGCACCTTAGCTAATTTAACATGTGTTGTTGTTGCAGATTTCAAACCTTAAGAAGAATATCACTTGGACTACTCGACCTCTTAGGTCGAATCAACCCAAACACTACCCTCTCACTATAAACAACTTTCAACCTTATCAGGTATGCATAAGGAATGAGAAAGGAATGGAATTGTGATTCTATTCTTGATTCCATTCAAATGATTGGTAAATAGGAATGACCCTAGCAAGAATGAAATGAATTTTTTAAATTACCAAATTACTCTTTTGTAAAAAATTATTAAACTAAAGGTATTTATTAGTAAAATATTTTCATAAATTACTGTAGGTATATTTTTTGAATAAGTTTATAATTATACAGTTTTAATATTACTTTTAAAGTTATTTTACTTTTTTGTAATAATAATTTGAAGAGTTGTTGATAGGATGGAGAATTCTTCATTTATTAGTTTTGTATATATTTTTTAATCATTCGAATATACATTAATATAAATAAAATTTTAAACTATATATATTTCGTTTGTATGGACCAAGTCAATGATACTTTTACTTTTTTTATTATAAATATTTTTTATTTTTATAATAATTTTTAATAATTTAATAATTTTGATAATATTAATAAAAAATATATGAATAAAATATATAATTAAATAAAAATACTTAGCAATCAAATAAGTTGTAATATAATATCAAATGTTTACAAAGTAAAGATTTCTTTTCTTAAATATTACAATATTAGGTTAAATTTTGGAGTGTAATTTTGTTTAAAAAAAATATAAATTCATTCATAATGGATTGTGAATAGCTAAATCCATGGGAAAGAGAAAGATGGCTAATCCCATCCTTTTAAGAATAGGGATTCCGATAGGATTGGACATTCCTATCTCTAAATTATACGAATTGGATCGAGTTTTTGGACTCTTGACCCAATAAACATCTATATTTGAATGAAATCTCATCTACATCTATAAGGAATAGTAGTTCTTATTGGATTAGAACTCTCCTTTGTGAAGAAATGTAGATAGATAATACTTATCTATATCTAGGAGAATAACTCTCACTTATGTGGGATATATATTATCTAGATCTTCTAATTGAATTGGACTCTTGATCTTGAAAGGCTCACCTATAAATAGGCCCTCTTTCTTGGAGTTTAAAACACATAACTTGAGTATTCACTCAAAAAAGACTCTTTGAAATTCATAGTTAATTTTCTTAGTCTTTCTTGGGGTATCACCAAACAGTCCCAAAAGTTTAAAGTGTGTAAGCTTGTGGAAGCTCTAGTAGCAACCTTGCGAGGCAAGAAGAAGAAATCGATAGAAGGCTGTTTGAATTAAAGAACATAGAGTTTACATGCATTCAAGGTTTGTAGATAAGTTTCAATCCAGGATAGTATTCATAAGCCTTTTGCTAATCAAAAAGTAATATTGAACCATCAATTTTATTATATATGGATCAAATAGTTGTTTATGTGTAATTATTTCCTACAATGGCATTAGAGCTAATAGGGTTTATTCTCGCCTATTGATTTGATCAACTTTGATAAAATTATTTTATGCTTAAAATTTATAATTTTTGAAAGCACTTAAATTTTGGTATGAATTTTTCACCATATGTAAATCTTGGCATGTGTATCATGTGTTTAAATTTTGGTGGTAAACAGATTAGGAGTTTGAGAGAAAAGTTGAATCAAAAATTAAGATTCATTTTCTTAAATTAAAATTTCAAACCTAGATTCTTATTTTTTCTGTAAATTGTTTAGATTATCTTTTAAAGCATTGAAAGAGGTTCAAAACAATTTGTTACTCATCAAAAACAAATATGAAATGAGGTAGACATGATTTTTTGAAGTTTTAGACTGAAAATTGAATTTCCGGTGAAAATTCTTTTTGGCTAAAATAGGAATATGTTTTGTGATGATTATTATAATGTTTATATTATAATATTGTAGAATGTGATAAATTATTCAAAAGAATAAATTATGCATCTAGAACAAGCATAAGAAAAGAAATATATATATATATACATATATATATATATATTTCTTTGACCCAATTATTTTAATCCATTAATTTCATTAAGACTCAAGTGAAAATAGTTTTTGAGATATTTGCACATAAAGGTTGCATGCAAATATATATGGGTCAAATTTATGGTTATGTTGGTATATGTAAAGATATACTCTATCTTTCTGTGTGATTGATCATTAGATGAATTGCTCTACAATATTTTTATGAATTGCATGCTATATTCCAACTTCATAATTATTTATATGATGTAATTGAGATCATTCAAATGGGATGTTTTATCTTATGAATGAATAGATATTGACATTTGGGTGCTCATGTACATTGAGCTTTATTTTAATTATTTAATCATGGATTAATTTTCGTGGGAGATAGTTTGTGGCAATGATATTATCCCCAATTCATTATGATTAGATTGATTTAGTAGGCCTTGGATCAATGCAATATTTATAATATTTTGAGGTACGCATTTATTAGACCAAATTATTTTGAAACTATATTCAATCAGTTCTTTTAAGGGTATATTTTTGTTAGTTATCATCTTGCCAAATGATCTCAAAAAGAAGCACCAAATGTCAATGTAGCTCAAGTGGGGTTGTTGTTGTTGTTGTTGTTGTTGTTGTTGTTATTTCCATATTTAAATAATGGCATACATATTTATTTGGATAATTGTTATTTTGTTTAGGATCAATAAATTTTTATTATTCCTTTTAACTCAGTGGGACATGGTTACTAGCCTGAGTTGCGAAATTTTCAATTTTGTTGAATATAAGGGAGTAATAATTAATTTACTTGGATTTAGAATAAAATATTAAATAGTACATATTTACGCCATTAATTTCATTGATTTTAGACTACCTTACCAATTTTAATTTCAAGTCAATTTAATACGAAAAATGGACAGCTTGCCTAATATTGTTGTGATTTATACACTGACAATCAATGAATGGATCAAAATTTAAGTTTGCTCTCTTAAATTATTTAAGCTACAAACAAGAACATTTGACTAGAGAGTTCAAGCTCTAATTGCAATATGAGTTCACTCTTAAGAAAAGATTCTAATTATCCTTAATTTCTATTTGAGTAGATTTACGGATAAATTTAGTTTATGCTACTAGTTATATTGCCAAACTTGAGGCTTATTATGGAAAATCAATTAATTGTATTTGTCGCTTATGCTAATCATCAAGGTAATGTTGGCACAATCAAGCATGAGCTAGAGACAAGCAAACAACAAAACTAGAACCATAAATTGATCTAACAAGGTGACAAAAGTGTTACTATAATAATAGAAGCAACCAAAATATCAACAAATGTTAAGTGTAGAAAACTCTTGAGATGATTTAATTTACTTGTAATAGTATGAGTTGTAGTTTGACTCTCAATGCTCTCTCATTACTTTGCTAGTGTTTCCAATTCTCTTTTTGTTGGATAGTAGATATTGGCAACCGTTGGCATATGGTTGGAGATCGAGCAAGAATATAGATTATTATCAAGTATTATGCAGTTATGGCACAAATAGAAAAGGTATTATGAGTTGTGAAGTAATACCTCTAGCTCAGCAATGGGCATGAGCTAAGTTTTCCAAAGCTCAATAAGAGTTGTGAGCTACTAATTGGAGATGTGCAAAAGGCACTAATTATCCGATTTAGTCTATTTTGAACCAAAGCACTTGTAAAACATTAGTAGAATATAATTTGTCCAAATTTCATTTAAGAGATATTTTTTTGGTGATTAAGCTAGTATTTTCAATAGTTCTTCATTTAATTTTTGGCATGTTAATTAGGAAAATGGCCACGATAGCTAGAGGATGTTGCACTTACTCGCTAGGGTTAATCTCCATTTTCAAAAACTTTTCTAGTAGGAAAGGCCTGTTGGGAAATGAAAAATGGTCACTTATCTTCAAAGCTAGTCCACTAAAATTGAGTGCAGACTTTTGAATGAGAGACACTAAATAGTGCATTGTATTTTTCTTGCTTTTATCGCTGTTAGTTAGTATAATCCCTTTCTCAGTAATCAAAAGTGCTAAGTTTGTCAAAACGATTTGGAAGGGTAGAGAATCAATTGGGGCATGAACATGGAGGTTCAATGTACTAATCGGAAGCAAGATATAATGTCTAAATAGTTTGGATAAATATTTAAAGGAAAATAGCGATGCAAATTAAGATGTGATTCCAAATACTTTGCAGCAAAATGGGCTTGCAAAAAAAATTGAAGAGTCAAATACTTCTAGTTAAGCTAGATTTATGGCGCAAATTGATTTTATCTCACTTGAGGAGATATAATTCTTAGTTGTACCCTATATCATGAAAATATGTATCATAGAATGGATTCTCCAATTTCTATAATATGGTTGCAAGCCAAACATTTGTGGCATGTGCCTAAAGGAATTGACAAGGTATGTTCTCACAAGGTGATGAAAACCATATTTGATAAAATGAAAAAGATTAAGCCGCATAAAAAGATCTCCTTTGAAGAGAATTTATTAGATCATGTGAAGTGTGAAGGAATCTTAAACTATATGAGTTGCAAGAACTTTGGAGAGGTGCTCATTTTTCTAGCGAAGGTGTTGCTTCTTAAAGCTCACCTAGTAATTGTTAAGATAGTAGGAGCGATTCCAATGTTAGTGGGAGTATCTCACTTTAAAAAAATGCTCTCAAATTTCACAAATAAAGGTGAACATGAAGTGTTCCCATCACCTACATGAGATTGAGTAGGTATCCTTCATGACCATTGTTTGTGAATGTTGATGAATTAAAATGACAATTGTGACTTCACTTATTATTTAAAGTAGGTAGTTGATATACAGGAGAAAGTGAGTTTGATAACTTAGAATAAAATCTAAGAGCTAGTTGATCAGTCTCTAGGTGCAAGACCATTAGAACTATGTGATTTCTTAGGGTCAAAGCACTAAGTAAATGAGTTGATTAACATGTGTAAAGTTCAAAGAAGGGTGAAATATTCTCCGTGGGGAGATTTTTTCTCTTTTGGCTATTGCTATCAATTATTGCTACTTTCATCTAAGTTTGTCTTAGATGATTTGAATGAACATATCCAAATGAGAAATAGATGAGAAGATTTATGTGGATCATCCAACACATTCTAGTAGTGAGGCAAAAGAAGTAAGATTATTGCTTGAAAAGCTCCATTTGTAGCTTGAGTTGTCGTCCAAGTAGTGTTGCCATCAATTACATTGAGCTATCTCTTGATAGGCTTAACAATGATTGAATAAGGTCACTAATGCTATTTCAAGATAAGTGAAGTGATTTGTCCCTTCACTATATATAAATGATAATATGATGACTATAAGTGACATGATCACCACTTGAAAGTGGTTGTCCTTTTGAGATAGACATAGGAGAGAAAGATGCACACTTGGTGTTTAGACATCAAGATCATTCAATAGTACTTTAGAGTTTGCTCTAAAAATAACTATATTTGCATCTTGCTAATCCTATTGACACTTCATAGTTATGATTATGTTCTAAATAGAAATGCCTTAAATTTTAAGAAAGAAGAAATGTTAGCAAATATCACTTAAGTAAGTGCTGGAAAAAGTTTTGAAGTATGCTATGTGTATACTCGACTAGTTTTGTGCTTAGTAGTGGTGAATTAATGTCAAAGTGATCCTTGACGCAAATATTGAGATATGGTCAAGTGGATTCCAGATCTCTAAGTGAATTGGTCTAAGTTTGTTGGAGACTATTTGGTTTGTTATTTCTAGGGATGATGTATGTTGTGATACATATCTGTGGAGCTATCAGTATTTTGTGATAATGAAGCTACTTTGTATGCTTTGAACACCTAATTTTGTTTAGGGTATTGAAGTATACTTATACTTATACTAGATATTGTTTCATTGATGAAAAGTATTGCGCATTATTCTTGGCCATATTTCTATAAGCAATGTGATTGCTTAACCCTTTTTCAATCTTTTATATAGAATTGTTGTCTAAAGGCATATTGCGTTAGGGTATTATATTGACAAAGACTTATGGTTTGCGAGAACATATTATAATTAATGAGTTATGTTTGCATACTCATTATGTGTTGGTACTGTACTAGTGAAATGTGATTCTTATAAGGTTTAGATTGGCCTATTCACACGGGCAATCGCACTGGCGCTTTGAGAGCAAGTAGGATGAGACTTAGAGATCATTTCACATAGTTGAGAGGTATGCGAATGATCACCTTCACCTTTGGAGCAGTAAGGAAGGTTAAGAAACATGTATATAACTTAAAGTTGCCTTAACTTGTCGCTAAGATGAGATCATATTTGATTAATTATGAAGTGTGTCCAACTTTATAAAGCCTGTTGGTAGCCGAACATGCCAACTATAACATGGAATTTTTGAAGTGTTTGTTTAGTGTTGCATAGGCTAGACACTTAAAAATCAATTGGACTAAGGTTCATATGATGTTAAGAGCCTAACAAGCCCAAAATTGAGTGGGAGCTTCATCATAACATGTATTCATACTACATGTGCTATGCGATGACCTCTAAGGAGAATGACTAAATAGGTCCTTGCTTTGTTACTATGTGAGCCTTTATTATTATTTTTTTGTACCCTTTAGGATTCTAGACCATGTCATAAAGTGTAAGCTTGATGACTCCACTTTAGCAAGCTTTCAATGGCCATGATTAATTTGGTCTGTCGAAGCATAACTAAGAAAGTTGTCAAGACAAAGCGAATTGGCATAAGGGGCCGAGGAAGAACTAAAGTTGGTAACGCACTCTTATTCTATGGCTCACAGGCCGACTGACTAAGTCAAAAGTGTTTGACATAGTCATGAGCATATATAAATAGTGGAAAGAGTCAAGCATGCTCTACTTGTTTTTGAGGGATCAGAGATACTTGATCTGGTGCAACCACATAGTTTGGGGTATTTAGCGAGTTTTGAGTTGTAGGTTATGTTAGTTTGGTGGTAGCTTAATATAACTCTCCTCACTTGATTTCTTCTTGCTTGGTCCCATGCCTTATTCCCTATATGAAAGAAAGGATGTGAAAGATTATGAATTTGATGAGATTGAATAAAAAATGTATAAGTAGGAGATGTAAAGAATTGGGTTAGATTTTGGACTTTTGACCTAATAGACATCCATATTTAAATTACATCTTATCTACATCTATAAGGAATAATAGTTCTTGTTAGATTAGAGCTCTTTCCTATGAAAAGATATAGATAGATAATACTCATCCATATCTAAGAGAATAACTTTTTCTTGTGTGAGATAAACATTATCTTGATCTTCTAATTGGATTGGACTCTTAAAAGACTCACCTATATATATGCCCTCTTCCTTCGGGTTTAAAACACACAACCAATATTTGAAAAATCGAATCATTCATTAAACCGAAAAATTTACCAGTTCACAGTTCATTAGTTCAATTATTGGTCGAACCGTAATTAAACCACAATTGAACCGTGACGTCATAATTATGAAATATATATTTATATTATATATATTACTTAAAAATTAATAAAATACCAAAATATAAAACATAAAGAGCTTAAAAGATATGGTCCAATGTTACAATCCAAATTTTACAATTCATATTATAAATAATCGCAATAATTTAAATATATCAAGTTTAAAGTTTAAAATTGAGAGTGTGTAAGTTAATTCTAAATTCTAAACTCTAAATTAAAGTTTGTTTTTATTTTTAAATAACTTGTGAGGTATACATTAGCCTTCAAACCTTTTATTTAGACAAAAAAAAATAATTATATTAAAAATTAAATAAAAAAATTGATCTAGTTCAATTGAACCGTGAATGGTTCAATGGTTCAACAATCAGATCAACCCGTTTGAACGATTTTTACAAAAAATAATATTTTTTTATTTTTTTGATTTTTTGAGAAAATTGAACTAGTCCACCGGCCAGTTGACGGTCTGACCTGCCAGTTCGCTTCAATTTTTTAAATAGTGCACACAACTTGAGTATTCACTCATAAAAAACTCTCTCAAATTTATATAGTTAATTTTATAAGTCTTTCGTGGGGGATCACCAAATAATCCATAGGGTTTAGGATGTGCAAGCTTGTGGAAGCTCTGGTAACAACCCTATGAGGTGATAAGAAGAAATCAATAGAAGGCCGCTCGAATTAAAGAATATGAAATTTATACACATTCAAGGCTTGTAGATGAGTTTCGATAAAGGGTTGTAATCATAAGTCTTCCGCTAGTCCAAAAATAATATTAAACTTTCTATTTTATTATATATAAATCAAATAATTGTTTATGTGCAATTATTTCCTACACTTGAAAATGCTCATTATATCCCCCACCTCATTTTCATGTACCAATTATACCATTAATGTGTTACGTCTAGTCTTACATTATATTTGGATCAAAGAAATTAATAAGAAAAAGAAAAAAAAAACTATAATGGTGCAAAAGGAAAAAAATGCAGTGACTCCAACATTGATGCATAAAGTTATATCACTTAAATTAAAGTATAATTTTTTAATATTTTTTATTAAAACCCAAAGTTCAAATATAGTCATCGAGAAAAATAGTTGGGCACGTAAGAGATGAGACAACATTGATGGGGCCACATCACCCTTTTATGTGCTAAAGTGTGGGGATGTAAACAAATATTAAATGAATTAGATATATTATATTTATATTCATATTCATTAACTTTTCAAATATTTATATATGGATACGGGTTGATGAATATTTAAAAATAATGTCCGAATTCATATTTATCGGATATCAGTCAAATTTAGATATATCCGTATCCGTTTATAATTTTTCAAATGCATTTGTATTTGATTAAAATTATTTGTGTTCGAATTATATTTTTGATATTCATATTGGATAATAATTATTTAAATATATATATATTTACGAATATTCAAATACGTGAATTTATTAACCTAAAAAAATATATATTTTAATTAATAGAAGAAATTATACTATTTTATTAAACATAAAGCAATCAAACAATAGCATAATTTTTAATTAATAATTGACTTTATAATTAATTATTGGTACTAATTATTATTAATAATGGTATTTAAGTATGTCAAGTATAAAGTCAACCAACAATAATTAAGTTAATTAACTTTATTTTTTAATTTTTTTCTCTATATTATAATAATTTTCTAAATGTAGGTTTTTTTCTTTCCAATTCTTCAATTATAATTTATATATATATACATATACGGATTATGAAATTTTTATTAAAAATAAAAATAATATATTATTTAAAAAATATGTATTCAGAGCGGATATTAAACCGATCGGATACATATTTGTCATATATACTTGTATCCATTTATAATTATATATCTATTAATCGAATACGGATAATATCTATTTTAAATGAATGTGAATAAATTTTATATAAACAGATACGAATGCGAATGATAAATAAATTTTCAAATATCCATTTACTGGTAGTTGAGTGGCTTGTGGGGCAAATTGCATAAATCTTTCATATAATATGGGAAATATAGAATTCGAATCTAGCATGCTTTTAATATGTGTATATGTATTATAACTTAAAAAAAAATCACCTTTGTATGTGTCAAATAATATCAACACGATCTGCACAATTTTCAAGGACACAAATTATCTCGTATCTTTCTTAAATATAGCATCTATTTCCAGAACATTTTACTAGCATCCTCTGCTATTTATTTACTTGAGCGTTGGGATATTTTCACTAAAAATTTCATTTAAGTCCTGTATCGTAGTATGGCACTTGATCCAAATCCAATAATTAATTTAACCCGATCATAATTAGAAAAGAAGAATTCCTCTCTCACAATCCAAAAAACAACAAGACAATGGGAAACGTTGAAATCGGTCCGGACCCCAAGATATACATACATATGCATAAATGCTTCTACTTCTAGCGGGGATGCAATTATTCAAGGTAAGGCGTGGACTTTCACCTCATTAATAATGTCTCTACTCTCTACTTAACAGCCAACTAAATATGGGCCTACACACCACAGCTCTAATTATATGATAACAACTCTATTGCCACAATATTTGCCTACAAATACAGAAGCCACTGCGCTAACGTTCTCATCCAAATAAAATTAATTTCAGCACTTGCAATTGTAAGCACTCTTTGAGAAATTAAAAATAATGGGCTCCAAAGCAATAGCTTTTCTTGGCCTTTTCTTTGCTATAGCTCTTCTAATTTCCTCAGAAGTGGCAGCAGATGCTCAGACTCCCATTACTTCCGACACATGTAAGCATTTTCGGTCTCTAAATCACTATCATCAACATATATATGTATATATATTATAGGCGTATATTTACATAGGTTTTGGGTCATAATTGAGGGAACATGTTTCTTCAAATTCTTTATTTCAATCAATATTTTTATATGTCAAATGTATTATATTTATTTTTTTTAAAAAATACTTGATTATAAATTATATACACAATTTACATAGATGTTCTTAATGTAAAATAGAACCTGACATATCAATAAAAATAAAAAATCTAAAATAATATACCCTACCAAGCTCTTTAACTTCTCACCAAATTTTAAAGAGAGTTCTAATGTTTATAAAGTACCATAATTAGGAGTTAAGGATATCATATTACTATTTTTCAAATCAGAAAATATTGGAAAAAAATTTATTGCAGAAATTAAATTTTTATTTTTAAATATAAAAAAGTTAAAACATGAGTGATAAATTTGAGACAAAATTAAATCTACTATTAGTATAAATTTTAAAATATACATATTGAGTGGCTAATTGATTCAATGACATGACATAGTTTTTATTTTTTTTCTAAAACATTCTAAAGTAGGTAACAGTACATCTATATTTGTTGAAAGATAATTATTTGCTAAAACTATCTGAAGCTAAATTAATGTATAATGATATATATTACAAGACTAACTCACAATTACTATTTTTGAAGATAATTAATAAAATGATAAAAAAAAAAAAAAAAAAAA